>NTHP01000567.1:309573-322396 GCA_003416845.1 Oplegnathus fasciatus | reverse complement strand
TTTTTTTTTTACACAAATACCGTCATATACCGTCTACCCTGGTGAAATGTCAGGAAGGCGTGAAGGTATGAAAAAATAGATACCGCCCAAGCCTATTTCATGGGGTAATCCATCCAACAGTTGTTGAGACATTTCACTCAAAATCCCAAATGGAAACATCAAGCTGGCCCCAGAAGAAATGTCAGAGGTCACCAAAGTCATTGTCTGCAAACCATGAATGTCAGCACGAAATTCTGTGTCAATCCATTTTTTTAGATGTTAAGATGTTTCACAGAATAAGTTAAAACTTTGACCTGCTCATGGCGTTAAAGGAGAAGTCACGGCATTACCAAAAGTCAGGATTCGTCCCCTGGGCACCATGGATATCTGTACCGAATTTCAATTCAAGGCTGTTGGGTTATTTCAATCAGGAGTGGTGGACCGACCGCCAGACCGACTGCCGACTGCCATCCATATAGCTATGCAGCTAGCATGGCTAAATGTTAACCCAGTCACACAGAATTTAGCTTTTGGATTTTGCTATGATTTTTTTTCACCAACGTAATAACGTAACTTTATTTATCAGGTGTATATTTTGCTGGGTTTGCCAAAAATATATATTTCTGTATGTTTTTTTAATCCATAAAGAGATGATTTTAGGGAAAACATACATCACAGTATACAGTATATCACAATATATACTGTGATAGCGAGTTTTCTTTAGAATGCCAAATCCTAGAGCCACATAGTAATATATTAGTATGCTTCATTTCTTCATGTGTCCATAACAAGTATGAGAAGTCCATGTGGCCATGAGGCCTTCTTTCACATGTATTATCTAAATTAACACAATGCAACAAATAACACTTCCCCACTATGTTTTATTTGAAAGAAAACAAATTGTGAGTGTGATCACACCTGTAGTGTCAGTTTCATTATCAACAACAGAAATGTAGAATATGCCTGGTGAGGAAGGAGGTAAGAGGGAGACATGTAGAGAAGAAGAAGGACTTATAGCGTTCTGTAAAGGAAATGCGTCAAAGAGAGAAGGGCGGCAGAGGTGGGAGCAAGAGTCAGCTAAGAAAAGGAATAAGAGAGGAAAGACTAGACAGAACGAGTGAGAGACAGAAACAGAAAGTGTTGGAGGTGAGAGGATGCAGAGATGCAGCCAGTGGCAATGCAAACAAATGCTGCCACCACCAACACCGTCTCTCCCTCTGGTATTCACAGTCAGTCTCAGTGGTCGGCCTGCCATGAATGCTCAGATCCCCGTGTGGTGTTCGGTGGGGATTTGATCCTGCGACGGGGCTGAAAAGCAAATGTGATTCTTTTTTTCTTTTTTTACGCGAAGCAGGCTCCAAGCAATCAGCATTCCCACCATGAGCGGGTTGATGAATGGACTCCATGTACCCTCATAGATGTTTATGTGTGCCACAAGAATCATTTGCCTCTTGATAGCTGTTGCCAAGGTGACCTTCAGCTATACGTGCATCGATTGTTATGCCCCCTATTATGCAGCATCACAAAAAACACAACAGGAACAGGTGTAGCTATTCAAATAAGGTGTTGTCACGTGTGTGTGTTTGTCTGTGTGCATGACACGCTACTGACTGTGTTTAATGGCCTTAGCCTGTGAAATATCCCATCTAGCTTCATGACAGAGCTCATAAAAGTCTGTTTAAACAGGTGGAAAGGACTCATATATGGCTCCATGCAGAGCTGCCATTCAGCATTAACGGGCCCGTTAACTCCGTTCAGTGTGCGTGACTGTGTGCGCGTCTGTGTGTGTTAATACTCTGCGACAGTTGCATCTTTTAGGTGTCGAGGGACTTCAAATACTGGAGAGTGAGTGAGTGCAAATGGAAGCGGGAGAGACTGAGAGCAAGACGGATGTATTTGACAACAGAGAGACAGAGATATATGATAAATATTCTGTGAGCAAACATCACATTTCATTCGGTTTATCTTACCCAACCCTGCTCATCTCCCCTCTCCCAAAGCTCTGTCCAAGTCTGAAGAGGCAGAGGGAGTAAAAGGAAGTGAGGAAGAAAGGAAAGACTTTGAAGTTTGAAGTTCTTCGACAAAACAGCTCTCTTAAATTCTAAAAAGACAAAAAATATCCTATCAGGATTTGAAAGCAGAAGGAAGTGCTGAGATGTATTGTTGGTCTTCCGAACATTCATAAATATGACAGTCCCCAGTAGGAAAACACCTGCACTCCACAGACAGAAGCATGACAGAATCCCCAAGTGCAGGTTTGAAAAGAAAAATGTCACATCAGAACCAGTTATTACAATCTAAACTCTAAACTCTTCAAATCAAAGTCATTAAAAACTATTAAATTCTTGCATTCTTCCATTTTTTTTATAAACTGGATGACACTGGATGACCCCTGATGAAAGCAGGTTGATAAACTACTGGGTCCTTTATTTGCCTTATACTGGTAAATCATTTAACTATGCAATCCATCACCCTGTTTATACAGTAAGTATTGTTTCACACTCTTCCACCCCCGAGATTCAACAGTGTGGGTACACAAGTATGTTGTTAGGTTAAAGGCTAAGTTAGGTTAATTGGTTAAATCCTCAGAAACATCACAGCCTCACATCAACAAGCAGCTTTGTTAAGTTACACATTAATTACGCATTTCCCTTATCCAGACATGTCTACACCTGCTTTACTCGATTCTTTTTACATTTCCCACAATTCCTTTTCATTAACCCCCAGTGAAAGAATGTAAACTTGCTGCACTTAGCTGCTGGTTGAACATCAAGGTAGAAAGAGCAGAAGAGAAAAACCTACTAGGAAAACAAATGAGTGTATACTGTAAGTTGTTCTTGCTCAAAATGCAGGTCTTATTATGCAGATCTTATAGAGGCTGCATTCCGTTCTGGACTTTTGAGGGTCAATAAAAAGCTTTTGTCTTCCTCCTATGTACAAGTTCTTAATGTTACACTTAGTTTATACCAGCTCCACAGCAAAAGTAGCACAACTGCAGTCCTCTGTTAGTGTCTGTACCGGATCTGCTCAGCAGCAGTCCTGCTGTGGACTCAGATCCATGTATAGAACTGTGAGCTCTGAGTGAAAAACCTAATTCCACTACTACTCTGTACATGCTAGGGGTGGCACTTTTTATTCAAAATGTGACCTACTGTTTGAACGTGAGAGAAAATATTTGCTCTGTAGCGATCTATTTGAATTTGAAATTCATAGTTTAAAAGGTGCAAAAAGCCATGCTTTGTACTCTGACCCATGGCATGTGCTTTTGTCCTTTCAGTAAACTCTGCAATTGTTCTCTTGGAAAATGGAGGAAACTAATTAGTCATGCTGAACAGACCACACCACACAGTAGATGGGAAAACGTGGGTAAAGGTGAGGCTGTCGCCAGTGTTTTGAAATGCAACTGCCTTACAATAAGGTAAGCTTGTCACTCTGTGAGGCAATGGAGGCACTGCAATTGAATGTTTTTTCTAATTCATTTACACTTAGTCTTAGCCTTAGTACATGCTGCACCTATATATAATATATAAACCTATAGGTGTATAGGTTCCTGATGTTTCTCCCAAAGTTTGAGGGTTTTGTATGCTGGACAGATTGTGAAGCCCTCTGCACAGATGTGTTATTTCAAGCGACATAAACTTGACTCTACTTCACTAGACAGCTGCAATAGTTAAAATCTAAAAGTGTATCTGTTCCATCAGATGAAAAATGACAGAAAAAAAGAAAAATGAGACTGAAATGCCTCAAGTGTAGAGAGACTATTCAAAAGCAGCTATCACAAAAGCTGCATTAGAAAGTCTTCAAGTCACTAGCCTCCACACAGTATTGATGTTTGAGAAGCAGAGTGAAGACCAGCACTCAACCAGAGGACTCAAGCATCGACCCTGTTGAAGCCTCCTCGAATAAAAACTGAATTAACTCCAGCTCCACTGGTGGCTGACCCTGACCTCCCAGCAAAATGGGCCTAAGTGAAACAATCATTTTATCTCAACAATCAATAAAACATCATGTATTAGTAGCCCACCCCGTCCTTGCCATTCAGTGTCCTGGCCTTGTTCTGGACATAATGATGAATAAGAGTCTGTCTCTCTCTGTAAATGAGAGTCCATACCTCACCTCCATCCACTGGACTCATACATCACCAGCTCATATCCATGCATCATACTAGGGTTGGGCTGATGGACCATCACCGATGGCTGCAGTCATCGACCACTGAGCCCTCTACCATCGTGATTTAAAAGCCGCCTTGCGCCTGATTTACTAAAGGAAAAAGAGCTTATTTAAATCACACTATATACCGCCCAGTGAAAGCATGTTTTAATTTAAATCTACCTGGTTTGCACCTGCCTTAGTAAATCAAGGGGTGAGTCTTTGTATCTTAAAACTGAGAATTAAAACGTACCTATAGAGTGAACACTCCCAAGGAACCTAAATTTCAAAAAGGTAAGAGTTGGACTTCTACCTACTACCAAACATAAAGCAAAGTGCTACACTGGAGAAAAAAACAGAACAATTAATTAATAATTAATATCCAACATACAAACATATAAAAGTATAAAAGAAAGTATACAAAAAAATATAGTACCTTCATTGGAGTAGCCCATAAGACGACCCCCCCAACAACGATATCATCGTCCATCACAATGTTTCACCGTGGACATCGTCCCCTTCAGTAGACATCGCCCAACCCTACATCATACCGCATAACACTGATGGTGCCTTCAGGTTTAAACAGCTGTGAAATGAATGGTCGTGCCTGTGCTGCAGGTGGGGTGAATCCACAGAAACAGTCCATCACGTAAAGTGGACTCAGACGCTCTTCAAGTATTCCAGCATCTTCGCAAGCTCTGCTAGGGTGGGTCAACTTAATGTATTTTCTTCTTATTCGAAGACTCTTTAGTCCGCTTTGACGGCAGTGCTGTATCCCATGACTGCTCTTCCGACCAGAAACTTAAGGTTACCCTCCCTCAACTAAACTAAATCAAATCACCCAACACTAACAAATAAAAAAATGATGCTGTTTTATTCAATGTGTCATTTTGTTCTTTAAAGTTCAAATTCTTAGCCCGACTTTCATTAAAGTTTCCTGTTTTTNAAAGCCGCCTTGCGCCTGATTTACTAAAGGAAAAAGAGCTTATTTAAATCACACTATATACCGCCCAGTGAAAGCATGTTTTAATTTAAATCTACCTGGTTTGCGCCTGCCTTAGTAAATCAGGGGGTGAGTCTTTGTATCTTAAAACTGAGAATTAAAACTTACCTATAGAGTGAACTCTCCCAAGCAACCGTAATTTCAAAAAGGTAAGAGCTGGACTTCTACCTACTACCAAACATAAAGCAAAGTGCTACACCTGAGAAAAAAACAGACCAATTCATTAATAATTAATATCCAACATACAAACATATAAAAGTATACAAAAAAATATAGTACCTTCATTGGAGTAGCCCATAAGACGACCCCCCCAACAACGATATCATCGCCCATCACAATGTTTCACCATGGACATCGTCCTCTTCGGTAGACATCGCCCAACCCTACATCATACCGCATAACACTGATGGTGCCTTCAGGTTTAAATAGCTGTGAAATGAATGGTTGTGCCTGTGCTGCAGGTGGGGTGAATCCACAGAAACAGTCCATCACGTAAAGTGGACTCAGACGCTCTTCAAGTAAGCTCTGTCAGGGTGGGTCAACCTGATGTATTTTCTTCTTATTCGAAGACTCTTTAGTCCGCTTTGACGGCGGTGTTGTGTCCCATGACTGCTCTTCTGACCAGAAACTTAAGGTTACCCTCCCTCAACTAAACTAAATCAAATCATCCAACACTAACAAATAAAAAAATGATGCTGTTTTATTCAATGTGTCATTTTGTTCTTTAAAGTTCAAATTCTTAGCCCGACTTTCATTAAAGTTTCCTGTTTTTTGAAACATAAAATATGTGTATGTCAGTTCACTTGTTGGGTCAATCAGCATAAAATGCTCATCACCACGGCAACAGTTCCCATGTGTGTTCTGCTATTGCAAACAGTGCTCAAATGCCCCTCATTTCAATACAATGCATATTCATCTCATCTGGATGACACATAGACAGAGGCTGGGTCAGAGTGGGTGGAGGTGGAGATGAAGAGGGAAGATGGAGGGATGAAGAAATAAAAGGTGCTGCACAGACAAAGACTGTATAGGAGCATATGCACATGCACAAACATATGCACACACACACAACCCCCTGCCAGGCCTGAGAGTTGAATAATTCAGCAAAACAGAGGTGGGAAGTGGTGTGTGGAGTGTGGACTGTCAATCTCACACACATACACATACACACACACTTAAATATTCCATTAATCAGTCTTTCATTTACTGTATGATCAGTTTAGTTGAAGTCATGACCACGTTTTTCTAGTTCCATCAGGTGCTTCAGTTTCATCTGTTTTTATGCAGACCACTGAAGTCCTGACACGATCCCAAATATCACAGGAAACTAAAAACAGCAAAAATAAAGATTTTACATTGGCTTATGGCTAGGCAGTTATGGAGGGTTACCATATATTGAACTTTGGTGGTCTCCAAGTTGAAATAATAACCAAAAACAAAGAAACAAACAAAAGAAAAACCTGAGGCTGAATCACGAAGGAACCGGGTTACAGCAACAGCAGTGGGACCATAGACTGTATAAAAGAAGTGGGCAACTCCAATGGTTACAAAAAGAAGTCCGATTGTATCGAAGTCTGTGAGAAAATGACCCTCCTTCTCAGTTCTCACTTGATTTATTACCTCAGTAAACATTTTTCTGATAAGCTTATGGTCTCAATCACTAGTTCCAAGTCTTCTTCAATACAGCATGATGTTCATTTTGTAAATTATGGTCTCATTTAGAGTAAAATAGACGATAAAGCAGGGTATGCTTTAGGGCGTGGCTACCTTGTGATTGACAAGTCGCTACCAAGGCAATCAGGATAGAGACGTAGAAATGCATATCCATGATACTGTGTATATTTAAAGATATAATCTCGAAGATTTTCATTTAAATAAACATCCGTTAAGTTACTGTCTATCACCGAATGATGCAACACAATGGTGATCGAGCCTATGGCCCACTGATGAAAGCCCTTGCATTTGCAGTATTATGACCTGGGTGTCGGCAGCGACTTTCCTGGAAAAATCACAAGTGGCGCGCAGTTAGGCTTTTAACAAGGCTTTTAATGCAACAGACTCGCTCTTCAACTCACCTGTGTGTGAAGCGGCGTACTGTTTTTGCCGGTCTCTGCTAGTGTTGTGTGTGAACGGGTTATTATGGCCGAACAAAGAAAAGGTCAAAGACTACAGACGAGGAAAGTGAAAGTGAAACTTAAATAAGATCCAAAAACACACCTGCAATTACCGATTATTGCCATAGGTTCAACGAAATGAAAATCTTCGAGATTACAACAACTACTTACAACTAAATAGCTAAATAATTTTTTTTGGTGTTGTCCGTGTTTTCGTCTTAGAACTTAAAACTAACCCTTTTCCCCGGCTCCACCCTCTTGTCCAAATATGGTCACTTCTGGCTCCAAAAAAACAAGATGGCGACGGCCAAAATGATCTTCGAAGAATCGTCGAATAGTTCCCAGTGAATATCAAATAATATTTTTGCTTGAAATGCCCATCCCTAAATCTGTGTACATGGCGGTTAATAAGTAACAAGAAATTGCAGTAAATGCCAAACACTGAGGTAATTTAGAAACTGTGTCACCATTACATAGTTTGTCCACAAGGGAGGACTGACAAGTTGACTTTAACTTTAAAATGTCCTGCTTACTATGTATATTGGTATAAGGTCTATAAAAATAATCTAAAGGGATCTGTATCAAGATTGTTTCTTGTATGCTATGCGTTCATATATAAAATTACTATGGGCCAATATATTGTATCAGATTTTTTAAATTACCAAATATCGATGTCAGTATCAGCCGGGCTATCATTTTACAGAATATTATGTCTCTTCGTTTAAAGGATAAGGGCGGCCCTATTCTATATTGTACTTATTGTCAACAAATCCCTTGAAAAGACCAAAACCATCAATACTTTTTATCTTCCCCAGCCTATCTGTGGCACTCAGCCCCAAGCCCCATTGGTTCCTACAGAGGATGATTTTTCTTAAAAGAGCATTTTTTGGGGACTATTTTCAGCTGTGTAACATCACACATTTGGAGTATTTATGGCAGCAGGACGGTGCATGTGGGATGGATTCAAAATAAACTACCGTGCCTGTGTTCTTGGTAATGAAGGAACATGTCACACAGTGCAACAGTGTGGATCATTGATGTGTTTTTAATAGTTTTTGGAACAATGGAGCTCCATGGCACAGGGGAATAAGCTATATCAGGCTTTGAATACTCAGGCAATACTTAGGCAATAATATAGAATAGTCGCCAGTCTTATCCTTTAAATGTTTCTTTAATTTGCATATGAATCAGTATCCACTACACTAGAATAACTGTTTATTTGTGTAAATTTAATTTGCCCTCTCCTCTGTCTCTCTCTGTACTTCTTTAGTCTTTTACACCCTTCGCTTTTCTCTGTCTGAAATCTACACAGTCAGTTTCTCATCTCTCTGCTGTCAGTTTCATTTTTCATTTTGTATCAACAAAGGACGACAACTGCACCTGTTAGTAAGAGGTGAGCATTTTGCCCTGTGTGCAAAACCACTGAACCTGTAACCACCATCTGTTTGACTAGACTGTGTGCCAATGATTTGTTTGGGTGATATGAACACTTGTTAGAGTAGCTGTTGATTTATACATTGAGAGATGGAGGCAGAATGACAAGGAACAGAGAGATGAGATGAGATCATGAATTTCTGGCTCGAGTGCAGAAACAAAATTTGTGTAATCGATGATCTCACTTTTTCATAAAGTGAGTATAAACATGTCACTGAGCTATCTACCAATCAAGCAACACATGCTTGACAGATGAGGACTTATTAAGAGTTAGTTTGCACTGTTCAAATCATTCAGCCTTTACTGCCTGAGCATCAGCCAGACCAAGCACAGTCTTAACTATGAAATACAGTTACACATGTATTTCCATATAGGCAGGGACACGGGAAATTGGCTTGGAGAGTGTGATCAAAGGGAATGGGAAACAGCAGCTCTACTACAAACAGGAAACAAAAGGGAGACAGCGGAAACAAAACGAGAACAAAAGCGAAGCATATGGAACATATGGAAGACAACACAGGTTGCAATCCTTTGAAGCAGCAACTTCAGGTTTGTGCAGATCAGAAAAGAAAAGGTGGATGATTAATAGAAGAAGATGAAGAGGAAACCGAACAGCAGTAACATTAGATTGTCCTGGTAAATGGTGATGAGGGTACCTTAAAAATCAGGTTTTATGGGAAACACCAGCTACTCTTCAAGTCCTAGAGACAAAACCAACCACCAGATTTACCTTTTTACCATTTGAGGAATCCATGTCAGTTTTCATGACTTAATCTTCAAATGGCACAAAATAAGAATAAAACAAGGTCGGCAAAATCACAGCAACATTGTAAGAATATTGTAACGTCTGATCCTGGCAAACCAAGCACTTCTCTCCAAAGACTATAATGAATATTGACACATAAATCCAATTTCATTAATTTCCTCAGTCCACTATCACCGGCCAAGTCATTCTGCTCAACCTTTCCAAAATGAATTCCTTACCCTTTAGTGTGAAAAACTCATCCACTGCCTTAAAAGACACGAGGGCAAATGTATAAGTTATTGTATATAAGCTAAAGCGGGTATTACAGTTTCTGCATCAATGTGGCTGCAAGGGTCCATGTGATGTAAATGTTACTTGCCCATGTAGTATAAACAGGACCTTGTGTGTGTCTGTCTGTCCATGTCCCGTTTAGAGTATATCTGGCTCTTAAGTGATAGTGATTTTTTTGTAGAATAAAACTTAATCGACTACATCAAACGTTGGCTTTTCCAAAATTGGACAAAAATGTGCTGAGAAAGTTTTGGAAATCTTTCTTTAGCTGAATTATGGAGACTCATGACAGTTTTTTCCACACCGATACACAGTTACTGCATATAAGCTTCACTTATGGGTTAAAGTAAAAACTCACATTTTCAGTCTAAATCATAAAATGGGGCTGCAGAGGAGAAGAGCTCCCATTTTCCACAATTTGTGATTCCTACATTCACCCTGTTTGACTCTCTCCAACAGTACATAGCAGCAAGAGAGCACATCATGCAGAAACAGTGAGACTCTCTGATGATGGCTGTACCATTTCACCACCTCCACCCCTACTGAGAGGAAGAAATGAATGTCAAAGAAGTGCCCACAGAACTCTCTCCTGACATTATATTACCCAATTTGTGGCAATGAAATCCTTCAAATGTTTTCCCCCAGTTCGGGAGTTGAATGTCAGAGCAGGATGATGGAGAAAGATTAAAAAAAAGGACATATTCTTCAGTATGTAAAGCAAAACTCTGCAAAGGGTGAAGGTTTCCACTGGTTCCCCTTAATATGGAAATTTATGCTCTTGCCCATGAGGTAATTTGGATGAAAGTGCACAACTCAATGCACAACGTAACAGGGACTCACTCTGTTCATAAAATATACCAAAGAGGTGAATCCAGGTAAAAAGCTCTATTGATTTGCTCATTAAATCTCTGCCAATCATAAAAGAGGACATCTAGATAAAAAGAAGCCGATGATATAGAGAGAAAATTTTGTAATCTGATATAATTGGGATGTGGATTCTACAAAATGGGATTCAATATGAGGAAGATTAATATCAAATACTTTGTACATGCGGTGAATACTAAGGGGGCGGCAGAGGTTTGTGACACTACTGATGCTGATCAGCAGGGGTCAGTGGAGCGCTGCAGTCTAAATATGCAACTGCTGGAGCTGAAAGGAAGAGATGTGCGAAAGCAAACTCAACGCTGGGGTAGAGGGGAGAGACATACACAACGACACACACACCTACACACACACACACACATACAGACAGGCCAGCCTGTCCATCAGACACATCCTCAATAGAGTAATGATGTCACACCGATGGGCACGCTGCTCTGAACCTGACAGCCACCATCCTTGGCGGTATACTTCTGTGTCAAACACACACACACACACACGAACCATAGACTGTATATCTATGACACAAACACACACACACACACAGTCAGGTCTTTGATCCTCTCTCACACCCTATATTTACCCCCCTTCTCTCTGACTCTCTGACAGACGCACAGACATTTTTCACTATCTCAGTTTGGTCACTTGTGGCATGGCTCTTGGTGGATGCTTTGAGTAAACCACAGGTCAAGATGTTCTCACTCAGCTAAACTACCGGTCCATTGGAGGCTCCCTCGTCGTCAGTGGAGTGAGAAGTTCAGTGCTAGCTGTTTGGTTTTACACTCTCTACTGGACTCTATTTCGTACCGTTTGCTCAGCTCACAGTGGGCCAAGGATGTCTGAGATGGTCAACCACACAATAACAACAAAAAAGAGACGGTCATAGCTTCTCTTTTAGTTTCCATTTTTGGGGTCAGCATCATCGCTTATATGCTCAACAGTGGTGCCGTATGGAGAACCAGTTATTGATTGATGGAACTAACCATATATTTCCTTTCTTCTCCTTAATCATGTCAGATAAAGTGCATTTATTACCTCATCTTCATCGAAAACATCATCATCACTGTCACATTCTCTTCACTTCAATATAATTTTTAATATCCTTTCATTCTTGTCGTTAATTTCAGTAACAGTGTGATTTTAGTGATCAAATATGCATTGTTGCTATCATCACTCTCACCATACTTCAGATCCCCTCACTCATGTACCCATTACCCTTCTCTCCATGTGTTCAGCTAGCCATGTTTTGTATGTTGGGCTGTACAGTCCAGGTCATACCGTTGCCCTTGTTTGCCAGGGGCACCAGATGGTACATCCACAGGAGTTGTCCTGCCCACGGGGCCTCCATCCCCCCATCATTCAGCACCGATGCCCACCCCAAGACCCACCCTGCTCCACCACGCCACTGCACTTTATACACGGCTGGTCCTGAAAAGACAAAACTGAATTTACATGTAGATTCACACATGTATTTTACATTTTAGCTATCTAGCTATTGCTCATATCACAAGTAAATTACAATAACAGTAAAACTGCAGAAGAAGTGCCATCAGCCATTCCATGAAGAGTACTACAGTAGGTCAATTCTCCGTGGAGCTAATTTCCTGCCAAAACTTAACAAACAAACAACACGTGTTTTACAAATGCCCTACGATTCACTAACAAACACAGTGTGGTTTGCAAATACAAAACACCATTAACAAACTAATGCATTTTGTTTTGCAAATACAAAACGTACCTGTCAAACAAATACACAACATGTTTCTAACACATCATGCTTCAGAAACAAATACAGCAAGTTTTACAAATACAAAAAAAAAACTTCCTACAAAGACAAAAAAATATCACGTGACTTTTGGCACAAACTTTCCGCCGTGACTGTGCTGAAGATTTTCTCACAAATGTCCTGAGAAATTCGCCCTCAGGTGGCGCTATTGAGTCAATTTAAATGCACCGGGAGGTGGAGCCATACTATACTGATAGGCCAGGCTATGAAGGGATTTATAAGAGTGTGAACATTTTATTTTAAAAATTTAAACATTAAAAAAAGCTATTTAATATCAATGACTCATCTATTCAAACAATGGCTCCCTTTTAAAAGTCAGTGTGTCTGTGCTTGGTGCGACAATATCACAGCATCATGTTCTGTTTAACATTATTATCTTATCTTTAATATCACAATCCAAATCAGATCCAGAACCTTAACTACTCTGATGAAGCGCAGAGCAA
>NTHP01000567.1:286240-297206 GCA_003416845.1 Oplegnathus fasciatus | reverse complement strand
ACAAGCATGCACCATCAGGGCCTGGAGAGCACCAGGGAGCTGCATGAGTCTCACATTTAATTATCTACCTCATGGTCTCACTGTAGTGTCATTAGACAGAGGAGAGAGAGAGAGAGAGAGAGAGAGAGAGAGA
The DNA here is from genome assembly GCA_003416845.1 of Oplegnathus fasciatus. NCBI lineage: Eukaryota > Metazoa > Chordata > Actinopteri > Centrarchiformes > Oplegnathidae > Oplegnathus > Oplegnathus fasciatus. Next base: position 297,073 of record NTHP01000567.1, on the reverse strand, counting down.
GAGAGAGAGAGAACGAGAAAAGAAGAGATAGGGAGAGAGTTAGATGGGTCCCTGGAGGAGGAAGGAGACAGGAGTTTCAGGCTTTTGCCTCTTCATGATAGAGACTATATGTAATGCAAATGGTGGGACAGAGGTAAGAGGCGCAGTAAAGAGAAACAGTCATCTCAGCTTTTTGGTGGAGTTTCCTATTGCATCAATCAGAGTTGAGGTGTCTGTGTGGATACATTTACATGTACAGCATTTGACGGCATCAACTCAACCTAAGTACAGTCCATAATAGTAAACACCAACTTTGTAAGGCTTTATGAAATTACAAAACTGATACATAACTAATAAAAAATGTAAAATAATAGACCCAGTGCTTTCACTTTGAGAAAATTGTATGAGACACTTGTCTTGTTTTCCACAACATACCAAAACAATATGTCTGATGTCTATTCTTGCAGTAAATCTAGAGCTGCAACAATTAGTCGATTAATCGATTAGTCGATCGACAGAAAACTAATCGGCAACTATTTTGACAATTGTTTAAGTTATTTTTCCAGCTAAAATTCCAAAAATGTTTCCACTTTTCTTGTTCATGCATTATAATAAATTGGCTATTGGCTATTGGTCAGACAAACTAAGACATTTGATTAGGCCATCACATATAGTGTTGGGCATTTTTCACTGTTTTCTAATGTTTTATAGACCAAAGGATTGATCGATCGATTGAGAAACTAATCGGCAGATTAATCAATAACAAAAATAATCATTAGATGCAGCACTGCATATAATATATATAAGTCATAACATTAAATCCCTGCAATGTGTACCCTATACATCCCTACAACATGTACATAGTAATTAATAGTAAAATTGTCAGCCACATCAATAGAGACCACACACGTATGAATCACTACAGATGTTTGTGATTGTTTTCACTTAAAAATCATACATTCATGCCTTTTCCACTTAAAGCCCTTAAACTACACCTATATTAATCCTGAATTATGGCTGTCACCAAATCGTACAGTGAAACTCGTGGACACTATCGGTCACCAGAGCAAAGGCTAACAAACTGTGAAAGGACATAATAATAATATTATGGTGATCTCCTGGTGATCCACACAGGAACAAATGACCTGCTCAGCCTCTGTAAGGACACTGCTGAGGCAGTGAAGAAGATGGCAGAGCAGGCCAGTAGGGAATTCCCTGACACCCGCATTGTGGTCTCCACCCTGCTGCCTAGGACAGACACCCCTCCTCATGTCATCCATGACATTAATATGGAGATCAGAAGAGGATGTGCCACCTTACCAAATGCCCACGTGGCCCTCCACCCAAGCATCGGCACCTGGGACCTCTATGATGGACTCCATCTACACAAAGAGTAGGTGAAAATATTTGCAAAGACCCTCAAAGACACGGCCCTGGGACGTAGTCCTTCCACCCCTTCCTCTTCTGGGAGCTTTAGAGGCTATGCCAGACCTTCTCCTCCCCATCACCACTCCAGGATCATCCCCCCTGCTGTGAGGAGACGCAACAGTACAGTCTGGACCTCCCCCCTAACCCCTCAGCCCTTGTCCACCAATCCCCTTTACAGCATCGGCAGCAGAGATATGCAGCAGCACCTGCCCCCTGTCTACCTCCCCACCCACAGCAATGGACCTATGCAGCAGTGGCTGCCCCTGGACCCCCTGCCCACCCACACCAGCGGAGGTATGCAGCAGTAGCCTCATTTTGATTGTTTCTAATGCGTTAATTTCATATAAGCTGCTGGAATATTCAGGGTCTCCACTCCTCAACCTTTGAGCTGAAGAGTGGAAACCCTGAATTCATTAAATCGATGTAATTGTGTTAACAGAAACATGGTGTCAAAATGATCAGCTCACTCACTGTCCTTCAGGATATAATGAAGTCATGGTGCCCTTTATAAAATTAAAAAAATGTACACAGGGGCAGAACATTGGGGAGGATCAACCTTGACTCTGAAATAAATAAAAGTGGCAGGGAGGTAGTGCATCTCTGCCGGGCCTCAGGCCTGTACATAATTAATGGAAGGTTCAGAGGGGACTCTTTAGGGAGATTCACATACTCCTCAGCTCGTGGGGCTAGTGTAGTGGACTATACCAAAATCAATATGTCCCTACCAGAGATGGTGTAAACAAGGCCACTGATGATATCAATATGATATTTCATAAGGCAGCTATTAAAGCTGACATAAAACAAAAACAGAAGCCTGTTAAAAGGCAAAACGCTGTCAAAGGGTTTGATCAAGAATGCAAGACCATCAGAAAAGACCTGAGAAAAACAGCTAATGAAAAACATCGGCAACCAAACAACCCAGGTTTGCGCATTAGGTACAATGAAGTTTTAAATGAGTATAAACGTACAATTAGGAACAAAAAACAAAATTATACCCACATGAAACTTTAAGATATTGAGAACGGCATTGATCAAAATCAGTTCTGGGATATGTCGAACAACTTCAACACAAAGCAACCACAAGCATTACCCATCCAAATTGGTGACATCTGGAGAGCACATTTTGAAAATCTGTACAAAGACATACCAATAAATTTAATAAATTCAGATCAATGTATTGTAAAAGAAAAAGAATCTCTCTACTGTCAGAGGTAGAAAGCAGAGACAGATCCTGACCAGGTACAGGCTCAGTGACCACAAACTGGAAACTGAAAGTGGTCACTGTTCGACAGGTGAGGTTGAGACAGAAATGCACTTCCTCCTGCAATGTAAAACATTCAGTGATATAAGAAACATTTACTTTAACAAATTCAACTCTGTAATTTCAGATTTCAAAGAGCTAAATGTCCTCTCAAAACTAAAAACAGTCCTAGGAGAAGGAGATAGGGCAGATCTGGCTGCCCAATATATATCAACATGCAACAAGCTGAGGGACAGTGAATGACCTAGACGCACACAGCGCACGTATGCATTCACACATACACACACACACACACAGGTTGATGTGATCTGTTGAAATATAACTGTAGCGATGGTTACTGAGTGAATTGCTCTGTTACTACATACAATCCAAAACATTACTGTTAACTGTGGATTCATTCATCACCACTGTACCCCTTCACCCATCCCTAAACATGAACCATTCATTCACACACACACACACACACACACACACACACACATAGAATATACTGTATATATGTAAATAATGAATTGTATGATTATAACTTTCATGCCAATAAAGCCCCTTTGAATTGAATTGAATTGAAATAATGCAGTTACAAAGCTGTCTTACCTTAAACCAGGTGTTTTCTTCCTTTCTGGGCAGAAGCATCAACGTTATTAAAATCCAGGGCTCTGACCACATCTGGAGCTCCTCTTGGTATTTAACTGCAGCTGTAAATAGGTGTCAAACATGGAAACGAGCGCGCTAATGCTGCACGACTTCTGATAGTGTAGCAGAGGCAAATTAAGCTAATGTTGGCGTTATTTAAGCTAGCTTCCACAGGCCACCTTTCCTCTTTAGGTAAGGGCCAGTTTTTCCATTAAGCTGCATTTAAAATCCACACAAAGTCCATGGACAGTATCCTAACTGTTCCACTCCAACTACCGTAACTTCACGAGTCCAAGTCGCCCAGCACCCAGGTACTTGTACCAACAGGTGGGCGAGCTGACAGAAAAACCCATGTGAACTAGGGAGCCTACTCCATTGATGCATATTAATTTATACTTTGTGCTGGAGAACACTTTTACCTCTTGGGATACTGAGCGTTTTATATCCGTTAGTTGAAATTAGCACATTTAACATAACAATTCTTGAACAGCTCCCTGATGTCAAAAACACACAACGTGGTTTTCCTACAGAGTCTGCACACGTTTCTGAAAATGGCGGAACCAGGAAGCACAAAACATTTTTTACATTTTTCAGACCCTAAAAATGTAATAAATACAGTTTTATGTGATGTTTATTATCTTGAAAAGTTGTCAGGGTAGCCAACTACTTTACATTAATAGCTAAAGGCCAGAAAATACTATGAGCTACTAGCTAACCTACATGACCTAACATTATCCTGCATGGAAATTAGCTAAATATTAGCTACATAGCGTAAATGTGCATAGTAGCTAGCTACATTAACTCACAACTTTACAGTTTTGAAGTAGTGGCACTATAAGTTTCCTGGTTTACGAGACGTATTCTTCCTCTATTTTAAAGGCTAGTGTTGTCGTGTGCAGTGCTGTTTTAGTTTTAGCTCACTTTACAAATAGGTTATAAGGTTTAACGTTATTTATGCAAAATAGAAGCTTAAAAGCTTTAAAGGTATTAAACGTTTATCGTACTATAGGGCCAATAAGTTAGTGCATGAATAAGGCAGTGTAACATAGGCCAATAAGAAAAATAAATACTCCTACAAGCGCGACAAAAATCTAAAAATGCACCAGTATAGTATCTGTAAATATCAATGTTTTTGTCAGTAGTGTGGACTTCTAGCTACCATTTTGCTGCAGATACTGTAAAACCATACAGACACAGCAGAATGCTCCAGAGGGTGAGTTCGTATCGCTGTCTCTTGTGCCAAAGGCTTATATGCAGGATATGGCCTGGCTGTTTCATATCTATCATGCTCACACACTTTATATGCATTCATGCATATCTTTATATGGTTGTGCTAACATGAAAATGAGACCACAACACTTCATTTTCACATAAAAGTTAGTTGGACTTTTGTTTCTTTTTTGTCTTGATTGCACAAATTATTGTTTTTGTTTGTATGCTTTTACATAATCTGTGTCATCGGTGTGGTGCTTTGAAACCGAAATCTTCTTCCTCCGTCTCTCTAGATCTGCGCGTCTCAGTGTGTCTTTTTAAAAGAACTATCATTTCTTTCTCACTCTGCATATCGATGAGGGGATCAGAGATTAGAGAAATGTAGGGCTGTGATGATGAGAAAAGAAGGAGGGAATGATGAAAAAGAAGCGATATATTACAGCTAAGAGGCATGAAGGGAGGATGTGGCCTGAGCATTTCAAAGTCATAGATAATCAATAAGAAGTATGAAACTAACTAATTTCTGTTGAAAAGTGAAATTTCAGCCTGATCCATTTTGGGTTATTTCACTGGGGATATTTCTTACTTAAATACTGCACTTGTACGATGTGAATAATTTCTAATTATGTGAAAAAGTTTAAGGTCAGAGAAAATCTTACAAACGTACCATCTTAATATAACTCAAAGCAAATTATTTTGGAATATAGTATCTGTCTCAATCATCTCTTTCTCTCTAATTCCTTTTCCTCTCCTTCTCTTATCTCTCGCTGCCTTCTGTCTTCAACAGCTAAAATAAAACAGACAGAAGAGACATCAAGATGACTGCTGAAACTACTACTACCATTTCATGTAGCTTTAGGTGGTTTTCGTACTCCAACTCCTTAACCATTACAAGAGACATTTCAGACCAAATATCTGTCTTGCTTCTCTGTGCCAGGAGTAGTACATAATGGTGTACTACACTGTGGTTTGAGTGCAGTATTTGAGAATGATAACTGACCTTTAAAGCACTGATACGAGTACATGAGCTTTTTTGTGGGGGCTTAATCGTCCTTGTGGTGGTCATTGATTTTCAGTCAAAACTGCGTTGGTAAAAGTGTCTTTTTTGACTGATCACTTCATGTGAAGCGAACCTCATTTGTACAGTGTCAAGCGAAAACTTTCTCAGTGTGGTTTGGAATACATAAATAGCCTTGGGATGATATGTTAAATGTGAGAAAGGTCACTTTATTAGGAAACCATTTTTCTTGTGATTGGTAGCTTACCTGAGCCTGTCTGAGTTGTTGCCATAAACCCCACCCATGCGCAGTCTTTTACCCATGTCGGTGTGACCTCATTCAAGTTTCTTTTTCTTTTGTGGTGACATGAAGAAGCCTATTTGTTGAGGACACTTCACTTCTACATCAAGGTCACTCCAGCTGACGCAGAACCACAACGGAGCAGGAACAGGCTCATCTGCAAAGATCCCCCTGCCGAGGCTGTTCAATGGCTCATCAGGCTAGCTACATCCAACATCTGTCAACATGGAGTGTGCTGCACCCTTCCAGGTAAAAAAAGAATCCCTCTCTGTTTTACAGGATGGTGTTAAATTTACATTTTTTTACTGAGAGCCAAACAGTCCCTCTACACAGTACAACAGCAACAGAAGACTCTTGAAAAACTCTTGCATGCTTGGTTGCGTCGAGGCAACGTTTTGAAGTGGCCTCAGCGATAAAAGCCTTGTCTCCTTGAGGTCTCAGACTGACAGAGTGCAGCAGCCACGTAGTCACAGGGTGAAAGGATGACCTAGTGGAGGACAAACTGCAGCTAGTCCTTACTTTGATGAGGACTTCTCCTCAGGGGGCCTTTCTTTATGTGTGATCAGCACTTCATTGTTTGTGACAGGAAAACTGTACGCGTGCGTGCAGAGCAAAGTTGAGTGATATCCAATATCTCAGATCCTGAAATCATCTCCATAAATTACTGGGATTTACAGTTTTATCACGGTGTTCTGAAAATAATGTAGGCACAAGTGCTTTAATGTCATGTTTGCTATCATGGTACTTGATGCCAAAAGTCTTTCTTTTGATTTTTCAAATATTACCTAATTATACCTTGATTAATATTAAGCTTATTAATTTAAGCTCGCATATATCTCGGTCCAAAGGAACTGGCAGGCTTTCATCATTCCCCTGAATTAAACAAACTGCCAGGAATGTCGTCTTCATTTTTATTTTCCTCACTTTTCTCAGTAGCAACTACCAGCAGTGTTACAAGAGCTAGTAAACGTCAGTGTGCCATAGAAACAGAAAATAGAACATGAATTATACGATGATGATACCGAATATGATATATATGACTGTCCCCAAATACCCTGTTAATGCACCATCCATAAGATGTACTATCTGCATGTGTTTATGTGTGCACACCATATGTGCCCTTCAGCATTTTATTTGTAAGGCAAGGCGATTGTGTTTTATAGTCCATCCAGAGAGATTGTGTGAGTTTCTGCATGTTTTGCTTAGCCTGAATAGCTTCCCATATCTCATATATTTTTCTCATATTTTTCTCAGTGATTCAAATAGGTCTGGTTTTGTGCTAACTGATGACTCTTTTATTGGTTGGAAAAACAACAAACTCCTGCTTAGAAAGTACCTTCTTTCTTCAACTGTAGAGCTTCTTTATCATTATTCTAGTGACACATGTTTTGTTACTTCTTTTTTTCCTAGATGTTGTAACTTCACAGCCCTTGCTACCAGCTGCTTTTGGCTTTTTCTACTATTGCTCTCCGTGTAGGTTTGCCCTGGACAAGCATGTGCGCAGAATGCTTAGAATAAAAATCAATCAGCGTGCGTTCTACTGTGTCACGCTGCTTGCCATATTTCAGTGGTCTACCTTCATCTATTCCCCGTGGTCCATCACCGATATGTATGAGGACCCGATGTAAAAAGAGACAAGTGGGCATTGAGCGGACAGCTGGAACGTGACCGAGGTGCACAATGGCCGCTCTGCCTCTGGGGTGGGATTGCTAACCAGTGTCTTAGAGGCCGCTTGACCTTCCTTGTTCTGTTTGCAGTGGCGGGGGACAAGGTGAAATCCAATAAGATTTTGATAAACCACGCTGTCACCTCTGCTGTGCTTCTCTGTGTGTTTCTGTGAGCTGCCGTGTGTGAGATAAAGAAGGGGAGAGAGGCTTGATGTGCCTGAGTGTGCTAGTGCAGTACTGTAGGTTCATCACCTGCAGTTGTGTTTTGTTGTCCCTTGTTCGGCCTCACAGGAAAAATCCAACCATGAATTGAAGTTCCAGATGGATCTTGTGTTTTTGGATATTGCCTAAATTGGAAGGCTTGAACAATCCGCTTCTATATCATGAAAGACGAAAGTCAGAAATGTAAGAGACATTTTTTGGCTGCTGCAGTATTGAAAGGGTAAAGTGTTGATTTTATTTACCACTTTGAAAAAAAACAACAACTAAAAAGCTTAGAGGAATTATGCAAAATGTAAGTTATTATGATATCATCTAATATGCTTGATATGACAAGTAAAAAGTTTCTTTGTGCAAACTCTAAAATTGACCCAACCATCTTTATTTAAAATGGATGCTTTTTTATGTATCAGATGAAAGCATGCCTATTTCACTTTTATTATATGTTGAACTGATTAGGGGGTGATTTGTGGTTCAGTCTGAGTTGAAGGGAGTTGCTGAATACAAATCTGGCAACTACCAATCTAAAAGATTGGTTGAGATTAAAGTGGTTCCATGATGATCACCGTGGTTTTTAACTGACCACACTTGCTGTGGTCCTGTCATATGTCATACGTGTTTATTAGACGCATGATTATGTTGATGTTGCATGATAAAAACAGCGTACGTTTGCATTCACTTTTTGTGTTGACAAAATCTGATTAAATCACTGTATAAATTTGCAATATGTAGTCCATATCCTTTCTATCAGCCTCTATTGGCAAACAGTATAGGAAATACAACAATAGACAGATCTCTGGCACAGTCCCCAGATATGTCATTTGCTTTACTGGCTGTGGAGTATTATATGTTTCGACTGCCTGTGTTTGCTCATAACTCACCGCACTTCATTGTTGAGCAGCTTAAAAGGCAAGTAGGCGGGGAAGAAGATGCAGAGTGTGTTGAAATTCCAAGAAGTTGGCAGTTTTAGTCCCCAAACAGAGAAAATTGGTTTTGACAGACGGTAAACTCAGCACCTGTAGGAGAATTAACTGTTGGGTTATTGGTACATATCAACAAACCTGCCAACACCTCTGCAGACATGTAATATGGGCAGTTGTGCTACGTGTCAGTAAAATCCAACCTTCCATCCTTCTTTTTTCCCTTCTTTAGAGTTGAAGCTTTTCAAGTGTTGAATTGGACACAAGCAGCTTTAGAGTCACATGAACATATGTTGGTTACTGAGTATCCATACCAACTAGTTACAGTGACTTTAAGTAAGAATGAGGGGCTGAAGGCCTCAGAGCGGTTGTTAGGTCTCTGACAAATAAAAGAGCTGTACTACAGTAATTGTTGGAGGTGGTTTTGTCATTAGCCAGAGGTCCTAACTGCCAGCAGAAAGAGGGCTCAAAAGGAGAAGAATAGAAATTGTTGAATAGAAGGAAATAATTCTTCTTTTTCTTTTAACTTGATTACAGGCTATTTTCGCTGCCATTGCTGCAAGAGAAGGGACTAAATGAAAGAAAATGACCTAGGTCACACTGAAAAGTATAAGAGTAGAGAGGATAAACATTTTCATCAATGAATTAACTGCTGCTAGCGCTATTCCCACTGCCTCAAAGCTCAGCAGGCTCTAGTGAAGCAAACATTCGCTTCGTAGGCAACAGCAGCAGCGACGATGGGGCTGCTGTGCCAACTGATGCGCTAAGCCAAGGGGAAGTAAATTTTACAAATACTTCTAATGATGATGGAGATTAAGATGATGATGACCAGAATCCAAACACCACAGGAGTATCATGTCCTGTTCAGTCAGAAGAGATACACTCTCTTTCATCGGTGATCTCTTGCATGCTATCGTATATGCTCAGCATTAACATAAAGAAAATGTGTAGGAATGATGAATAAATCTCTAAATCTCTGTCTGCCCTTGATAACATGAAAATGTACCCAGTCAGAATGAATATTCTCATATCATACATCGCTCGCCAATCCCTCAACGATGGAATGGCTCTTTTAACAAATTTGCATCTTTGCTCTCTGTTTTTTTTAAATTTATTTGTGTCTTAATATCTGAATTCTCTTTTGTGTGCACATAGGACAGCGTGAATGAATGAATGAATTTTTGTGTGCACTTTCATTTTAATCTGCCAAGTCAAGACCCCAAGGACTCCAGTGTCTGTTGAAGATCAATATAATCAGTTAGCTTAACTGAATTAGGCAGCAACAGAATAATGTAGTGGCTGACATTTATTTACAGTCATAAAGTAAATGAATTGATTTGAACTCAGCTTCAGTGTGCAGACACACTCGTTACTCTCTACAGATCTCAACTCTGACATGAAAAATCAACTTGTCTCTTCAATAGGAAATGGCATGTTACTCTGTGGATGGTCTAACTAACGTCTCACTCATAGTCGTGACCTACAGATGGGTAACAAATTAAAGGAAAAAGCTGAATAAATGAGTAGAGAAACATAACGAATGCAGGTGTTTCCACACTGGCACGAGGGGTCACTGAATGGTTTGATGAGTATGAAAGTGATGTGAATCATATGCTATGGCCTTCACAGTCACCAGATCTCAACCCAATTGAACACCTATGGAAGATTTTGGACCAACGTGTTAGACAGCGCTCTCCACGACCATCATCAAAACACCAAATATGGGAATTTTCTTTTGGAAGAATGGTGTTCATCCTTCCAGTAGAGTTCAGAGAATCAATGCCAAGGCGCACTGAAGCTGTTCTGGCAGCACATGGTGGCCCAACACCTTACCAAGACACTTTATGTTGGTTTTTCCTTTAATTTGTCACCCATCTGTATATGACCCTTATACTGTTTGCTTTAGCTAATTGTAGTTTCAGAATACTTTTATTTACTCCTTGTTTTGCACCTAAAGACTCCATCCTCATATTAGCATATTAGCTCCTAAATTGGTTTTAAAAAGTGTATATCATATACTGTAAATGCCAGTTTACCCTGAAGTGTGTCATAGTATCATGTTTTAATATGTGGTTATCACAATATAAAAATGGGAACCAGCAGTGGCCTTCTATACCCACTGACAGAAGCACAAAAAGTTTTTTTTTCTCAAAGAAGTCAGCCCCTCATTATGTTATTGTATAGCTCTTTATATGTAGTTTTAATGCCAAACGTTT
>NTHP01000567.1:268001-278783 GCA_003416845.1 Oplegnathus fasciatus | reverse complement strand
TTTTTTACATCCATGAGGTTTGTTGCTGCAGGTTAGATATGAGATCACTTTCTAAAAGGTATTTATACATCGAGCTATAACTAATGCGCAGTGAACAGATGGATACAATAGATGCACTGATGATGAATATGCAGTCTTGTATTACAGTCTGGTCTTTATAATATATTCAATTTGCTGTATGGATTAAAATGAAGTTACAGTGATGGAACTGCACAATAGGCGGTAGGCTTGGTATGAAGGAGGGAGGAAGGAAGAGGTGGATAGATAGCGAGATAGATACTGACTGCAGTTTGCTTCCTGATAAACAAAACACTTTGTGTATCATTGCCGCTGGAGAAAACCGATTAAAGAGTAAAGACGCAAGAGGAGGAAGGCAATTAAAATCCCAGAGGATGACATTCATCTCATTATTAAGAATGATCAGAAGGAGGGGTGTAATTGGCTCATTACTTGTTCCCCTGTGCACGCTTGGCCTATCAAACAAGGACAATATTTGTGACAGCAACATGACATCTCTATCAAAACCTTGATATAACATGATACCTTTCATTTACTTTTATTTCTTTTGTTAACGTTTACCATTCAAAATGGGGTTTTCAGAGGGGTGAGCTCGTCACCACAAGGCTGCCAGTGCAAACTCCCAGAGGGATTTGTGATTGGTGGGAGAGGGACTAAGGCTTTCATCTTACCGCTGTTGTGGTAGCCTCAAGCAAGGCACTAAATTCCCAACTGCCTCAGCGGAGCTGCTCAGCTGTAACCACATTGTCTTGGGTATCTCCCAGTTGAGAATATGTTGAACCACATGATTTTTAAGCAGAGTATTAGTGGAAGAACCACTGACACCGGTAAAAACTAAAAACCACTTTGACTTTCTCTGGATAAAAACATAGCATATAAACATATTGTTTCACTCATGTGGGAGTTTCCTTGTATAACTGCTGTCTGGCCACTGAGCATTTTGAGTCTTGGATGTGTCAATCAACTGCACTTATTAATGGACAGTCACCTATTTAATGGGTGTTACCCATTCGTCTTGATTCTCCCAGCCACTGCAGGGATTTTAACCAGTGGTCTTGAGTCACAAGACTGAACATTACAGCTTCTATTATCTAAATCCCAAAAGATGTTGATACCTCCATACGCCCCAGTGGGGCTGCAGTTCCGTTCCATGTTTGCTCCCTCACCACTTTATCTTTCTAATTCACCTCTCCATGAACACAACAAGCGGGGGTTGGTTTTCCACCTCATAAATCGGGCAGTGCATGTGCGTTTTCTTCTGTGGATGGGACAGGAAGGGCCGGTGATGCCAGAGAGCGGAGGGGCCCAATCAGTGCCTAAATGTTTTTGTAGAAATAGTCCCTCACAAAATGAATGTAACAACTCTTAACAGCTACGGTATACTCAATCTGAAATTGAATTTGGTGTTTATTCTCAAAGGATATTGAATACAGCTCTAGGTGCTACTGCAGACACACTCACTGCGACCGGAATCCTGGCCCTCCTTATGAGTTGCGATGAAGGAGATGATATAGGAAATAAGACCAAACACTGACATATAAAACCAAAGATGTTTTGCAATTCAAGGGCTAGAGAAGGATGGTGCATTCGGGTGAACAAGACTGTCTGTGTTGAGCCAAGGCCAATGCAAAGTGTTTTTTTGGTTGCAAACTTGCCGAATTGTCTGTGAGACTGCGCCAGTGTTTTATTTCATTTGCAGTTCACTGCCGGCTTAAAGGCTTTGTTGGCTATTTTTGTATGTGTGAACATTTAAATTTCCAACTCCCATTTCACATCCTATATGCATTAGACTCTTGTGTCTGTGCTCATACTACAAGCACTTAAGGTGTAGCAGGACTGAATGACCACAACTCTCCAGATATTCTGGAAATCACCAACCTCTGGCTTTGAGAAGAAAGTGGCTTAGCTCACTGATGTAAAGCAACACTGCATCCAACACAACTGCAGCTGCATCCAGTGCCTCATGGGGCTTGTGTGGTTTTAGTGTGGCTTAACGCTGGCTGTAGTCCCTTTAACTGGATGATCTTTGGTTGACTGCATGTCACGGCTGCTGAGGGAGAGATAGAGTGAGTTAAATTTTGTGTACAATATTTGCACTGCTTGCTTTGCCTTTGGTGTCCAGTATATCCAAGTTTGATGGCTGTAAACAGGAGGACAACTTTTAGACTTAGGCCTACTTGAATATCGTTTCACTGATTACTCAGAAAATGTTGTTGCCAGGAGACAACTGAGCTCACTTTTGTCACTGGATGTTGTTTTTTTTTTGTTGCTGGAACCATTGCCGAGCTACACTGCAGAAACAAAGACAAAATATTTATTATAGTCTTTACAGCTGGCTAGCGTGTCTTAAATAAGCTGACATTGAGCAATGTTTAAGTGTGTGAGAGACAATAGGAAATATTAATCATTTTGGAAAAGCAGAACAAAATGTGATGGAAGATGTTGGTGGCATTGTTGTGGAGACCAGAAAGCACACTGTGACGGCCTTGCAGCAGGAACAGCAGGACCTCCCATATGCTGCTAGGGGAAGGGTACAACCCATACAATACAGCACATAGAGGACAGCGGGCTATAATATCACTAAACAAATATAGTATGAGCTTCTGAGAGAGCAAAAGAGAGAAAGTGAGCACCAGAACAAACTGACATTCCTTCAAGGTCAGCCCCCCCCCGCCCCACCCTCCGCCCTCCCCATCTAATCCCCTTATCCACTGAATCAACTTGGTCAGACACCATCTCCCTGGCCAAGGTGGTGGTGTGGAGGGGGTGGGGGTCCCAGGCCAATGACCACGAGCCAATCACAGTTAGTGGCTGGGGAGGTGTGTGTGACCTACAGTGCAGAGCTTCGAGATTGTCTTGGAGGAAGGGTAAACAGGGTCGCCTGGAGATTCTTAGCACCTGTGCATGTGTGTTCGTATGTGCGTTAGAAGATTTTTTTTTTTAACTTTTTTTGTCTTGGTCACTTCTTTGCAACACATGCTTGTTGAGCCAATGTGCTGTGTGGGTTTTGTGTGTGTGTGTGTGTGTGCATGTGCGTGTCCCTTGTATTTGTACAGGGATTGCTTGCTTTGTATGTGATGGTACAGTGTGCGGAGTTTTTCATTACTATTATTATTATTATGAAGCAGTGTTTTGATGAGCGGGTCCCCATTTTGTTTGTGTCTTGGGCTATATACTAGAACGCACACTGTATGTACAAGCATGTGGGTGACACAATAAATTTCCTACCAAATGCAGAGGGCAGTAACGCAAAAAAATGTGCATGCAAGCCATAAACCAGGAAGAGGAAAAATAAGAAAAAGGTTAAATCACCCAACGTAGTGGCAAATTAAAGTGGAATTAGATTCAAAGATTGGCCAGGTCAGTAAAATAAGGGGACTATATGACGTTCCTTACTTTTACGCAGTTACATTGTTGGTTGTGTTAAAGTGCCAAGAAACATAGCAACGTGGCAGCAAAAGGCAGGAGAGAAGCTGCTGATGATGACATGAATATAAACAAGGCAGGTTTCAAAATATTTAGAAAATCATCTTAAATATTTATTATATTATATATATGTATGTATTATAAGGAAATGTATTCAACATGCCTCAAGGAATGTATGTTTTTGTGAGAAACACTGAATGAAAACAACTTTTTACAAGAAAACTCCTCAGGGTACCGTTTAAGATGCTTATTATCTTTATGTCGCCATCTTAAATATTGACTTTATATTGACTCTCTTTAATGAAATTCACTTTTTTTTTTACAATATGTACAGGCATTTGACACGGGGGTCATTGGTGTAAGAGCTTATTGGCAACTGAAATGCATACATACAGCAATGCTGACAAGTGGAAAAATGCAAAACATAGAAATCACTCTACATTCAGCATTCAGGAACAATGTGCAGCAGTTTTTCGGCCACAGATACACAATGCATTGGATAAACATGCCATTATCTCGCTGTAGCATGCGGATGGAAATAAATTCTCAGGAGACGGGCCATTCTCTTCAGAACAGTGTCAGTTCTCCTTGGAAGGCTGTCATACCTGTCCTCAACTATGTCAGAACATATCGGATCATTCTTTACGGAGGAATGCTTCCAGCTTGTTTCGGGGATTGAAGGAGATGGAAATCTACTTGGCTTTCTAGGCCTGAGAATTTCCCATCAAGATTTAATGATGTTTAGATCTGGTGATTAGGGAGGCCAAGTAAGGTTCAGCCTCATCGTGGTGGTCATGAAAGCAGTGTTGAATTTGTTGAGCAATTTGTGAAGGGGGCATTATCTTGGAATATGGTATCAGGGAACAGTGTTGACCATCTGTGTCTTTTATTATGTATAACCCTGCAGAGGTCTTTTGACCTAATGACCCCCAAGAGACAGCTGGCTGTACCATTACAGATTCACCACATTGTTAAACATACAGTAACAGTTCACTGTGGGTTGAGGACACCCTCTGGCTTTTTCAAAATATAAACCTCCAGTAGTAGGGAAAAGGATGAAAGAGAATATTACTTTTCCATTGCTGAAGGCTCCAGCTTCTTGCTCCTGATACCAGGTTATGTGTCATTTTGCACTGGCCTTGGATTTTGAATGACAGCCCCGCTATGAAAACCAAGTTTGGAATCTCTTGATGAAGAGTTTTTGTCAAGACTGTGTCAGAGAGGTGTTTATTTACTTCTGCAATTCAGTTCAGAGTCTGTAAATTCATGCTTTTAGCAATTTTTCTGTTAAATCTCCATCTGTCCCTGTCAGGGAGCTTTGACTTACTACTCCCTTTTCCTCTTTGCCAAAGACTGTTTACTTCTGTGCCATGTTAAATAATTTAGCAGTTTTTGTGGCAGATGCACCTTCAGTTTGAGTACCAACTGTTTGGCTTTTTTGGACCTCAGTCGCCTCAAGGTGTTTTGAAAACTCTTGCAGAGAGGTTGTGATTGTGAGACCTTATCAAAGGCTGACACACACTACTTGTTGGTATTTTATTTAATCATTCACCTGTTCAGCAGTCCTCATACTCGTGATTTAGTGACTGTCCAGCTCTTAAACTAGAATTGTGCTTCTGTGAAAATACATGTACTGTAAGCATTGCTACGAACCTATGCAGGGGAGTGGATGCTTACACCTCTCAAATCCCAACAAAATGTTGTATGGACAAAACAGAAAGGAAAAAACACAGTTGCCGATTGTCAAATGTGAGGATTTGCTGCTTTTTTTAATCACTGTAGTTTTAATTCCTTTGGATTTTGCACTGTTCGTTGGATTACCTTGACCTCTAGGAAGTTGTGATGGGTGTTTTTTCACTATTTTCTGACATTTCATAGACCGAACAATGAAACAATCAGTCAATTGATGTAAAAATTAATTGATAATGAAAATAATCGTTAGTTGCAGATCTACAAATCAGATGGTTTCCTGCAGTATTTTACGGTTAAGGCGCCCTGCCTCATGTGAAATAAAAAGTCATTTTTATGAAATATGCTATCAGGCTTATTAAGCTTCAGGGAAATTGAACAGAGCAAAGGCTATGTATTTAATGAGTGAGGTGATTGTTTAAATCATAATCTGGTAACTACATTGATAACAAGATGAGATGTGTCAAGATCTGTCTGATTCAGCTCAGCAGGTGATTGATGGACCAATCACATCGTCTCTTCCCTTTGCAGTAATTATTTCGAGCAGCACATCGCTTACCACCTCTGTTAACCAATTCCCTCAGGGATCCTGATGAAACGCAGTGTACTGTTGAAGTGTTGTGCCGGACAATCCAGGTTGTTCACCGCGACCACGTGCTACTGCAGCGGTTGCACTTACAGTATGGGCGATAGAGTGTTCCACATTACCTATGGAAGACGGATTATGAGGTTTTTCCTCTCGTCCACTCCGCAGCACTCAGAGCTTAGTGATGGGAGTTACTGTCCACGCAAACAACCCTCAATCACTGCAAGGCTCTCTGGGATCAATATGTTCTCATAACTCAGGGACCCTGACCCTGACCGCAGATCATTACTGCCCTCTGGAGACGAGGCTGACACGCACACACACGCACAGGTGTTGTCTCTTCTATCTTGCAACCATCCTAAAAGGCTTTAAATATCCTCTCAGGGAAGGTTGGAGCCACCTGCACACACACACACACACACTCAGTGCAGCCCAGTGGTGCAAGGAGAATTGAGTGCCGGGGGGCTGACAGGTAGAGGAAATGCAGTCAGGGAATACAGCTGATGAACAGAGCAAATGACAAGTAGACAAGGGACTCCCTCACTGTGAATTTTATTTCTTTGTGTTGTTTTTTATTGTTGTTATTGCCACCATTATGAGACATTTCATGAGTAAATTACTGTAGAAACATGCAGGGTCCGGAAAATTCATTTGAGAAATAAATCAAGAGGACACCTCAAGAAGACACAGGCCAACAACTTTATGAGACAATAAAGGATTTTACACACATCGCTTCTCTAACTTTGTCTCTTTTGTACGCGGTAGTAAAATGTGTGCCGATCAAATCAAAGACAAATAAATACACCGTATCAAACAGATTCATGACAAATTGTCTTTTATGTACACAAAGCTGTGAAGTCTGAACTTCTCCAGCCAAACGTTAGTTGAAAGATTTTTTTCTTCAGGTAACAGTTATTGTATGTGGCCACCAAAAGCAGAAGAGAACCTAAATCGGATGGGTTAGGTTTATGTCCGGTAAATGTTTTTAGCCATGCCAGCCGTGTGGCTCTAGGGGTGGCAATGTTGGTTGGTTTCTCCGTCCACCACTTTGGTCCAGACTGAAATATCTCAACAATTACTGAATTGATTGCCATGAAATTTCGTACAGACATTCACAGTCCCCAGAGGATGATTCTTACTTAGTACGGTGATCCCCTGACTTTACCTTTAGCAGATTTTGAATGAAATGTCTCAACAACTATCAGATGCAATCCAATACTTTGGTTTATGACCAAATACCTGCAAAACCAATGGCAATCGTGTAGTTTATAAAATGTCAGAAAAGTTGCCAGAATAATTTCTCAAAAGCTGAAGTCTTCAAATTGTTTGTTTTGTCCGTTAACAGTCCAGAACCGAAAGATATTCAGTTTATAGAGATGTACAACAAAGCAGCTAATCCTCACATTTAAGAGGCTGCAACCAGAGAATGTTTGTTTTATGTTATTCGATTTAACGATTAAACATTTTGAATTACACTGAACCTGAAACCAGACGTAACAAGCAGCTTTCTGTCAGTACTATCAGTAGTACTTCATAATGTACTTTCATTCGCACTGTCTGTGTGTTTGAGTAAGTGTGTGTTTTGTTTTTGTTCTTTCTTTTTTGTTCAGGGTGTGTGTGTGAAGTGCTATTCTTGTCCTGTCTCTGACCCAGCCTTAATAGTGTTTGTCGTGGACTGTTTGTGCTTCTCCCTCCATCATATCTATATTTAGACTTCTGTCTCCCTCATTTATGAAGGCTGTGCTCCTTGGACCCACAAATCGTTATGACGAGTTGACACCAGCAGAGCGCTTCCTCGACTCCCGAACTGCTCAGAGGTGGTCGGTCATTTGGAGTCAAAATGCAGAGCCAACAGAGCAGGGGATGACCATTTTTATTTCCACTGTGACTTGTGGATTGTACAGCTTCTTAGCTGCTTGAAAATGTTAAAGTGGATGGACAAATTTGTAATAATTAAGTAGGTCCCCACAATGTTCAACATTCTCACCCCACTGGTTTCATAGTAGCATGTAACGTTTTAATCAACTTAGCGATTGCGTGGAGCAGTAGTTTAGTTTTTACAAGGTAATCCTTGTTCAGCAGCAGTACTTTGTCATTTAAAGTGGGTTTTTTTTTTTTTAACATGTTATTTTGTCCTGAGGAAACTTTCCAGCCACAGTCCAAATGTTAAATTATTCTCTGGCATTTGGTGTAAATGTCCCACTCTGGTCTTTAAACGGGAATTTAACAGCCCCTTTTCTCCACACTCTCAACAGCTGAGCCAGCACTACCCCCATCACTCAAATGGCAAAGTGGGGATAAAGCTTGGCCATTTCAATGAATGATGAATCTTACCACCCATTAGAGCATTTTCAGTAGTACACTAATGCACAACAAAGGCTGTGATGATTTACTGCTATACAAACGAATTAAACCTGAGAGGAACGCATGTTCAAAATAGCCTTGGTGCAGCACTAATACAAAGGCATGACATCGTCTGGGGAAAAGCCACAAAGTAAGAAACATCAACCTGAATTGCTCAAATAAGTTTAAAAATAATGTTTATCCAACATGTTTCTGCATTTGCGTCGAATGATCATACTGAATAACTAGCGGTGAAATAAAACATTAGTCTTTGAAGTGCTGCCGGGAAAATCCACATCAGCTCTACTGTACCATGAAAAGTCAATCTTATTACTTGATGTGGGAGCAATGCAGTTTTTTTTGTGTGTGGTTAATGTCATCACATAAACCTTAGAAGAGGAAGGTGACTTGTCCTTTTTCAAGTGTCCCTTTGAACAGTATTCCCATGCTAGTTGGTAATTGTGCTTTGAGACTTTGGATAATGCAGCAGCAGCAGCAGCAGCAGCAGCAGCAGGGGCTGAACTGTGTGCCTCTGTGGGGTGGATCATCACACACGGACGCTGATGCATGCAGCTCTGAAGGAGTGTGTGAGTGTGTGTGTGGAGGTGAATATTATATTTTGTGCGTGGAATGAGATAAAAAAGACCGTCATGCCAAAGTGATTAAAGTAAAAGAAAGCCTGACATTTTCGGTCCTAGAACACAGCGGTAATCACACACACACACACACACATACACACAGATACACACACAAATAATTGACTGGTTGTCTCTGACCAGCCCCTTAATCAACTGGATTGATTAGACCTGTGTGTGTGTGTGTGTGTGTGTGTGTGTGTGGTGTGTGTGTGTGTGTGTGGACGGATTTCTGTAGGCTAATTGGTAGAGAATATCAGAGCGCCGGGGGATCATGAGATACATGAGACTGTTGAGCACAGAGCACAGATATATCAGTCCTTAGTAACATCTACATTTCTTCATCACTTCTACATTCTCGTTCTCTCGCTCACTCCTTCATTATACTTTTTGCCATCTGCCATTTTGACAGCATGTTTGGCAAGATGTTACTTGGACTACATTGTTGCTCCTGTGGTTTTGTTTGTCCTCTCTACAGAGCGTTCTTATTGTGAAAGTGGAGCAGAGGGGAAAAGCATCTGCTCATTCTTCATCAGTATGCATAAAGCTTAGGTATTTGTGCCAAACAGTAAACAAAACCTGAGCAAAGACAACCTACAATACACCCACAAGTAGCAGCCAGATACAAGTGTGGAAGTTTACAGTTATATGCTGTTTTGAATTATATTTGTCTCAATGAAAGATACTGTATATTAAGGCTGGTGGAACTGGAACATCATAGCATATGCAGACTGCTAATCATTTTATAATTTTTTACATGACTCATTACTCCAGAGAACAACTAGTATGAACTTTGCTGCTCATTATTTCAATGTGGTGTGTGACAAAGAGCTTGCCGCAGATTATCTTTGAAGTTTTGCACTTACATCTGATGCAACACAATGAGAACACAACGCAACGCGGACAGAGCGCAACGCAAATGCAACACAACCACAGTGTGACGCACAGACATAAGGCAATGTGAGTCTCAGTGCAACTCTCTATACAAAAGTATACTAAACACACATGAAGAATGATAAATGAGTCTGAACTTGGGGTGCAACAACACACACATTTTCCAATTAAATTTTAAGGTCCTAGTAGACCTATTTTAATTTTTTTCTATGCAGTGCACTGTTATATATTACATTTACTCTATAAAACCTTGCTCAAAAAATGGCTTGGAAATTCATTATTTTTATATTAAAGCTATAATCTCGAAGATTTTCATTTCGTTGCCTTTCACAGCACGTATGGTGATAATCGGTAATTGCAGGTGCGTTTTTGGACCTCACTTCAGTTTCAGTTTCAAGTTTCATCGTCTGTAGTCATCAGTCTTTTCTTTGTTTGTTCGGCCACAGTAACCGTTTACTCGCAAGGCCAGCAGAGACCGGAAATAACAGCACGCCGCTTCACACTCAGGTGAGTTGAAGAGCGAGTCTGTTGCGTTAAAAGCCTCGTTAAACGCCAAACTGTGCACCGCTTGTGATTTTTCCGGGAAAGTCGCCACCAACACCCAGGTCGTAATACTGCAAATGCAAGGGCTTTCATCAGTTGCCATAGGCTCAGTCGCCATTGTGTCGCCTCATTCGGTGATAGATAGTGACTTAACAGACATTTATTTCAATGAAAATCTTCAAGACTGTATCTTTAAGTTCAATGAATCTGTATGGCTCATTCTTCTATTTACTATTTTAGCCTCTGGTGTCTTTTTGAATGTAACAAGACAATTGTTTGGTGAGCTGAGCTCTGCTTGGAAGTTGATATCTTTGAGGACAGCTTTGGCTGACATCGTTTGTTTTTGTCACTGAGGTCAGTCTTTTTATGATGTTTCGGTAAATATGNGTTTTAGGTGTTATATGTAACACGGGCAGCTAAATATTGCCTAACCTTGAATTTAAATGAAGTGTGGACGGTTGTTGCAAACTCACAACAGCAAAACCTCTACTAAATCGGCGGCATCTACTCCGCCCCGGCTGCAATATATGTTTCTGTTTGTGTGTGCGTCTGCAGTGGTATGGAAGCTTCTTCTCCTCTTTTCCCTTGTTCTACGCTGCAAAAACATTGAAAATGTGAGAGTCACGGTTAGTTTCAAATTTTGATACG
>NTHP01000567.1:245263-256285 GCA_003416845.1 Oplegnathus fasciatus | reverse complement strand
TCTTCTCCCTGTCATTCTCTGGCAAATTCAACAATGTTTTATTGGCAGTGCAGTTCAAAATGACAAAATGTTGCCAGGGTGGTTTTTAATATATTACAATGCTAAACAGCCATATAAAAGCAGCACAGAGATGATTTAGCTCATAATTTTGGAGGAACAAGAAAGAGCCGAATTAAAAAACAAAAAACAATTGAAGGTACAAATTGTATATATTACTGTGAACATCTAGAAAATTACCTTTACTGTTGTCAAATTGTTTCTATTTTTCCTTCCAGTTGATGAGTTTGAATTTTAAAGTTCGTCGCATGAATGTGCTCAGCAAAGTTTATGGTCTACCTCTTACATTACAAGATAAAATCAGAAATCTTGTGTCCAAAGAAAATGCTTATTTTGACATTTTTGTCTACTGTAGATTCTTGCGAGTAAAGCCACAGTAGAGCTATGCAGCAACATGGCGTTTGATTATATTTTGACCTGAAAGTGCCACCACACAAAAGGTAAGGGGTCACATAAATCATTTGGAATCATCCTCCAGACACAAAGCTACTGTAAATCTAAATCATTTCAGCTTTTATTGAAGTTAGGAAAAAGGAAAGTATTCTTAAGGAAACCGGAACATATGTGCTACTGTAGGCGAGGAAAGAGAGGGGGAGAGATATTAGAGCTATCAGTCTTCAAGTGGCTTCAAGACGGCTGTTAAGGAAGAAGGGCTTCTGAAGTGCCAGAGGAAATCAAGCTCCCATCAAGTTCCCCTTGAGACAAAGAGGGGTGACAGATGTGTACGGTGGGGGTGTGCACGTGTGTGTCGTGGCTACTGAAAACAGAAATCAAATTGACAATAATGGCTCACTACTCAACAATCTTTAAAGCGGTTATAATTGATATTTTCATAACAACAATATATCAAATGCGAATGTGAAAACAATGTGACAATGTGAAAGGGGTCGCTCGTAGTGATGAACCTACAGAGAATTGGCACCTGAAATTGAAGCTTGCCTCGGATTTACGGAGCTTTATAAAGAGTTTCAGCTCGCTGTTTATTTGTCCGACCCACAGCTTTACTGTTCCGCACTCTCCCTGCTCTCATAGAGTCGTTTTTGGTCACAGTAGGCAGGTGTTTTCAGTGAAAAAGCTCTAAAAACCCACCGTACACTTCCTGCTCAGCCCCACACGGCAGACAGAAACAGTTAGAGACTAGATGACAGCCATAGTGGAGCATTTAGTGGAAAAATACTCAAAATATTTGAGTTGTTAGACATCACTCAAAATAGATGATAATGTTGCTTAGTAACGGCTGGATGCGTAAATAAGCAACTGTTTGCTAGCAGCTTCGTCGAATGTCAAGTTTTTGCAGGTTTAATGACAACATAAGTAAAGCCGGCTGTGTTGTTTTACATCCTCAGCAAAAAATTAAACACCCAAACATTTACCAAATCTAAATATTTTAATGTGGGCTGTCCCACACGAAAATTTACAGCTGTGTGAGAAATGTGGTGAAATCTTTTGGTCAGCAGTCCAAAACTGTGGTCCTAGAATGCGCTTACGTCCATGCATGTCCACCAATGGACGAGGTAGAGCTTTGGTGACTAAAAACTGCCTGCCTCAAAATGTATGACCTAATTCTCACACTGTGATTGTCTACAAACTACCGATTGGTTTCTTTTGGAAATGTGTTCATATTCTGCACCTCACGTTTTACGTCTAATGCCAATGTTCAATGCAGGTGTATGGAGTAGTGTGTCTTATATATAAAAAGTAAGAGAGTCCGGAGTTCGGCCCTGTCTCAAACAACTAATGTTTTTATCAACGGTAACCTTTCGCTATCTGTCGATCACATTAACCATACCGTCGTTGCCATGTGCACATATTGTAGATAGCCAGTTTAAAGAAGTTTCTTCTATTATGTCCCATTAACCATCTTGTGATCCCTCAAATTTGTTTTTCAAGCTCTTGAGTCAAAAACCACTACGGTAAAGCACTGAAAATAAAAAAATATAGGCACAGTGTTCAGCTTGCTTTGGTGCACTAAACATTGGACAGGCTTCAAATGAGAGAGAAAGAGAGACGACAAAATGTGAAAATCACAGGGAGGCGGTTATTGAAAGCAGAAGAAAAGAGGCAAAAACTGATAGAAGATAACCACATAAAAATACAAAAAGGAAAATAAAAAACAGGAAAGACGGAAAGTGAAATGAAAGGCAGGAAAACAAAATTGAAAGCAGATCGAGGAGCCATTGTACTGCGGCTTCAGAGAGCAATTAAGGTGAACAGGAACAGAGAAAATGGAAAGCAGAGAGAGAAATGAGGAAATGCTGGAATAAGGGGAGTGATGAGAAGAGAGGAGGGTTTTTGAAAGAGAGCAGGTGAATGTGTCGCGCTCTTTAATGATGGTGCAGCACTTTAATTCGGCCAGAAACGCACAAACACACGCATATGTAAAATATCACACATGTTTTTTCGTTTCTGTCACGTCATTCCCCTCTGTAACCCTGAGCATGTTCCTTTGTCAATCTGTGTTTTCGCCCTCAGTGTGGGTTGTGCTACATCGTTTGCCAGCAAGGGAGACAGGCGGCAGCAGATCCTGGCCTGGCTTTGCGTTCTGCAGTGTAACAGCAGTTCTGCATGACCTCTGAAGAAAGCACAAACGAATGTAAAGAAGGCATCCATTGTATATGTACTAGGCTCTGACCTTTTAACAAAGGCAGCATTTTTTTTCATGAATTAGTTACTTGACATGATGGTGAGCTTGTTTTAATTGGTATATACAGTATATAGTTGTAACAAGGAGCGACTTTTACCTCTTTCTTTCCTCTTGACATCTTCTGTCCTTTTTAGTATGCACATTCATAAACATATTACACCTTTACAGGTTAGTGACCATGTTGCGCTCGGCATCTCTTTGTCTGTTTCCTTTGAGTCAAAATTTGAGTAAGATTAGAAAAAATCAGGTCTGCACTCACCTTTAAAGACCACACCTGTCTGCTCCTGCTTGTTTTTGTGTCTCGACTGCCTGTACTCACAATCCATTTATGCCAAGCCTGCACGCCAGCCTCAGGTCTGAACTCTGTGCCTTTTTCCATCGCATTTTACCAAATGATTTATGAGTTCTGAAGCTCAGAAGGTTCCCATGAATGCTGTTTCAGTGTGACGAAAGCTTCAGCTGCGATTTACAAACTGTTGCCAGTTACAATTTGATGGCGAACCAGCCTGCACTGTATAATGTTACGGTAGAAACCAAGCCCCTTCAATGATGCAATCAAATTAACGCAATCCTCTGAAATAACATTTAAACCATGGAAAACTCTTCTCTGAAACAACATTTGGTGCATTGGAAACCAAAATTGTCCATTAAAGGCAATAATAATAGATTATGAAGAGTTTTGAGGAAGTATAAATACATACTGTAGAGGTTAGAGAAGCTTTCTTTTTGACTGACAGATGCAGGCAGAAGCTTCACCTTACTGCTTCTGACCTCTGACCCCTCTTAAAATATGGCATGTACCATGACGCAAAGTCCTAGCTACAATGCCCTCTGAATTTCCACTCAGTAAGGGAGATAGACTCA
The DNA here is from genome assembly GCA_003416845.1 of Oplegnathus fasciatus. Taxonomy (NCBI): domain Eukaryota; kingdom Metazoa; phylum Chordata; class Actinopteri; order Centrarchiformes; family Oplegnathidae; genus Oplegnathus; species Oplegnathus fasciatus. The sequence continues at coordinate 252,720 of NTHP01000567.1, read as the reverse complement.
GACACTGAGCATGCTTTGTAATTGTTTACACATGTTGTGTTACCTTAGACGTCTTTTCTGGGCACATTGTCGCACAGCTTGAGCAGAAGCATCCCGGTTAAATGAGAATCTGTGGTGATAGATGGTGGAGCATCACATATTTCACTGGGAGCAGATGGAAGGAAACGCAACACCCTGCTTGGTGGAGAATGGATGATGCAATCGCCTCGCATTTTCTGCTCCATCAAACTGAAGGAGAGCATTTGAATATGCCTGTTGGTGTTAGACGGATCACTCAGAGCCTAGTACACTCATTCATTTGGTTTTCCGTGCTGTGATGGGTGAAAGGCAGGGAAGAACAGGGCTAACACGTACGCAGATAAACGCACTCGTGCTGCAATTTAAAGTCTCCAGGCGATGGATGGAAATCAACACATCCGCAACCCAGGAAACCTGTATGAACACACAGGAAACATGCAAACTCCACACAAAAAGGAGCCTTCCTGCTGTGAGGGAATACAATTCAGCCGCCACATTACCAGGAGCATCTAGTTGTGCATCTAGAGAATGGGGTGAAGACAATATGTACAGACACATGAACAGTATATTAATTTAATGCTGCACCCAATAATTATTGGTTTTTTTTTCATCCTTGGTACGTTTGATCTGAACGCAACAGTCGTACTGAGGCACCAACAACTGCACCGAGACCTTTAAGAGGAAGCGGTCTTGGTCCAGTCACAAATGAGTTCTGGAGCGGTTTGTTTGTTTGTAGTGGGATCATGATCCAACCTCGATCTGTTCCAACTACAAAGCATACTCCCGTGCGCTTTGCATACTGTGGAATGCGGATGAGTGAAATCAAGCAACCGGAGAATGAATCGAGGTCTGACCTGGACTACCAATAAAGTACATTGCCGTCTTCATATTTGGCCGGAGACCAGACGCATCTAACCAATGAGCCGAGTGAACGCTCTCACATGGCTTTTAGTGATGTGTTTTGGTTCGCCAGAATTATTTTCTGTGTGTGAGAGGAAACTGAACCTAGGTGAAAACGCAACAAGTTTACAAACTCATCCACTGATACGGACCAGAGCAAACTAACTACATGGGTTTGAAAACACCCCAAAATATCCTGGTTTACCCGAGTTTGACTGGAAAGGTTTGTTTGGTCCAGAGTTCAATTGACAGCGTTTACACCAGCCTAAACAAACCAGACAGGCATTGAACCACACTAAAAGAGGTTAGGTGTAAAAGCGCCCTTGGCTTTGAATCGCTGTGGTTCTCCAGACAGTCCGCACTTGTTGTCACAGCCACTTTTCAGCGATGAAATCCTTCTTGGAATATGTCCCCCGCCCGCATATTCTATTTCACTAATACGTTGCATTACAGAAGCTAAAGATGCTCTAACTGACGTTTTGTGTCAGTCAGTTAACCGATTAATCAATAGTTTCAGAACTATATACAATGCATTCACGCATTCTTACATACTGTATGTACTGGTTGGAATTTGTTCTGCTTGACTACATTTCTCGATCTTCCTCTTCTTTTTACCTCCCTCTGTTGTGGTTTCCCTCCGTCTCTTTCTCTCTCTCCTCCTCCCTCTCGCTCCTTCCTCTTTACCTCAGTGCTCTGCAAACTGTCAACTCCCAGCGAGTGGGTGTGCAACACACTTACATAAAACCAGCACGTTACACAATTGGAATGCTCATGTGTATCTGAGTATGTGCTCATACATGTGGATGTGTTCGCATGTTGCCTGCATGTGGGCTGTGGGGCTAAAAGTCTTGACAGAGCCTAATATAAAAGGATACGGCCGATTATAGCGCTGCCTGTGAGTGTGTGGGTTTGTGTTTGTGTACAGTGCAGTGTGTATTTATCTGCACTGCTTTCTTTACTTTACGCCTAAGCACTGTGTAGCCTATTTAACTGTGTATAGAGCATGAATCCTAATCCTCATATCAAACAGGGTGTTTTTTTACATTCCCTCTGAGCTGACTAACACAGTGTCCTGCACTGCATGGGCGAGTGGCAGCTACACAACAATCACTCATCCTGCCCATTCAGGTGTAGGAGAGAGAGAGAGAGAGAGAGAGAGAGAGAGCAGAAGAGATGTCTTCATGTTGAATATGGTGGTGGTTCAGTCTGCCATCTTCTCTTCTGTAATGATGCTGTAGTTTCCTGTCTGGCTGACTTCTTCCTTACTAATTGACTTCCCAATCACCTGGTTTCCTCCTGTCTTCTTGTTGTTTCTTTCTGGCCCTGTTCCTTCCTTCCCCACCTATCCTCTCACCTGTCTGGCTTCCTGGCCTCCTTTCTGTCTTCCTTCCCAGTTTTCTTGCTTCCTAACGACGGTCTAACTGCTCTGGCTGACTTTCCTTTTACTCCTACCAACTGTCCCTCCCTGCCTTGCTTCCTCTGTCTGTCTTGCATTCCTTGCTTCCTTCCTTTCTTATTTCCTTCTTGTGTATATTCACCCACATCCTTTCTATGCTTCCCTTCACTCTCACTTCCGTCCTCGGTGTCAGTGTCAGTCAACCTTTCCTTTTTTTCTGTATACACTTGCACAAGTTTCTCCTTCCTTTCTTGCCCTTCCTGTCTTCATTAATTTCTTGCTGATGTCCTCATGTTTGCAGTATTCTGTGAGTGTCTATCCCAGTGCAAACTCACTGGAACACACAGTTTCCCAGTTTTAATCTGGGTTTTGGAGTATCCCATCATGTGTTTGCGCATTTAAACACCATATCCTGGTTTCACACGCCCGTATAAGCCTTTATCCCGCCTTTATACTCTACTAGAAACTGGGATACCGTGGCATGTTAACATCTTATGCTTTTTTCTGATCAGTTATGTAGCATTTTTTCACTAAAACAAAAAAAATATGATGATAAACAACGTAAAGGCAGACAGGAACTGGTTCATCGTCAGTGGTTGAGTTAGCTCAATTGGTACAGAAAAGCTGGATGTGGAGGAGTCACAGTGAAGACCATTCATTGTCTACAGGAAAAGTGAATCATATTTTAAGGTATTGTGGGATAGCAAGCGGTGCAATATTGCCAGCAACATAAGAAAAAGAGAGTCACAAGTTGAAGATTTTTAACGAGGGTAACATTCACCTAGTCAAAAAACTAACAGAGAAGAAATGATGCTGTTTTGGGCTGGGAAGTTTTGTCTTTACCAGGTGTGGATACAGTAAAGGAGGAGGAGGAGATGATCATAATAGCAGTTTTTGGGATTCCTCTTTTGTATGACCCTTGCCTCAGGGATTACAGATAAACAAAAATGAAGTGCTGCTTGGCACAAAGTTATGTTCATTTTTGGGGAAAGTAAAATTCTTGCCAATGAGCAGAGAACTTCCATGCTTGTGAGCGAGAAGTGGTGAAGACTGTAGCGCGATTTGTTCAGTTCCAGTTGGCCTTCACTGCTAGACATAGCCCACACATGGATGAGATCACACATGGATCACAAACATGGATGCTATCAGAATCATGCAGGGAGCTGAATCATCAGGTTTCTCTTTGTTCCACGTAAACATAATATGTCAAATATGTTCAAAATTGTCTTCTGTTTCCTCCACCCTGCCCCTCTGATCATGTTCCTTCCATTTTTCCCACCTTCCATCTTTCTGGCCAGCATTCTTTACACCTTCTTCCTTCATTCAGTCTAGTATGTCTGTATCCCCGTCACCCTAACCTTGTTTTCCCTCTTTGTGCACACATGTGGCCACCTGTCTAATTTCCCCCCTTCCTCCTCCCCCCTCTTCCCTCTCCCTCTTTAGTCCAGTGATGTAGTATGATGACCCTATGTGTCTGAGTATGTTGAAGGATTAGTCGCTGTAGCAAAGAATCTCACCTACAGGCCAGTGGTGTCAATACATCATTATCTGTCAGCAGGAGCTTAGCTCTGTGCGTGTGTGTGTGTGCGCCTCTGTTCTTGTTGGTTCCTCTCTTTATAACTCACCTTGGGACTCCTCTTTATCTCTTTGCAGTTGTTTTAGCCTCCCCCTTGCCCTCTTCATCTTCTTCTTCCTCACTTTTTTTTTCTCAGCCCACTTATCTTCTCTTTCTCTTTCTCTCTTCTCTTACTCTGTGTGTGTGTGTCTCTCAGGAGTGTGGCTGTCATCTTTTCTTTTTTCCCACTGCTGGCTTGTGCTCCTTCTCCCTGCATGGTTCCTCGCACTGACACACATCTTGCACATAGAACCCCACACATACAGTACATACAGGAAATCTACATGCACATACATACAGTATATTCTACTGCTTCTGCAATGCATACTCACTCACACACACTCACACAGTCAGGGCCCCCCTGTGTAATTCTAGCGATGAGTTATTTTGCCCCAGGCCCGCCGTTACTCACGAGGTATCTGTCATATCACCCCTACGCACCCTCCCCTCTCCTCCCATCCATCATCCAACACCCCCGCCTCTCTCTCTCTCTCTCTCTCTGTTCTTCATTCTCGTTCTGTCTCTCTCTCTCTCTTTTACTCTTACATGCACACAAATCTCACCACCTCATCTTCTTTCATTTAACTCCTCTTGCTCTGAAGCTCCTCCTGCTCTCAGTCTCCTGCTCCCACCATCTCTTGTGATCCCCCAACCCCCTTACATTCCACACGTCCTACTTTGCCCTCTGACCTTCTTCGTCAAGCATACTACTCAAGCATACCTTCAGTTGCATGTGTTTGCACGTCCTTCTGTCGATATTCAGCTGCTGTTGATTCATTAGTCTCAAAGCTGTGGCTGTAGTGTGTGAGCGGCGTCCCCTTTTGTTCTCTGTGACTGATTTGAAATCAAAAGCTGTTGATGTCACTGCCGTGTATGTGTGTAATGTGTATGTGTGTAAGGGACTGAATCCAAGCCATTAGAAGCCCTGATGGGGATGGTGACTCACTGATGTGATGAGCTGTCATTTGTTATAGCAGAGGACGGTGTGCTTGGTGAGTCCACACACTGAAAGGCTGGTATTTTAAAATGTAGAAGAAACCAATAATTACTTATGTTTCTGTCACAGACGAGAGTGCAATTTTCATATATCTCAGAGATCTCCTAATTTTTGGCAATGGCGGCCCGTCAGTGGGTCGGTCCACCACTTTAGTCCAGACTAAAATATCTCAACAGCTATTGGGTAGATGCCATGAAATTTGGTACAGATATACACGGTGCCCAAAGGAAGAATTCTTTCCATCATCCTCAGCTGTACTGTGTGTAGTACTAATTACTACTACTACTACTACTACTATTAGCTCTGCTGTGTTGAAGTACAGCCTCACAGAGCTGCTAGCATGGCTGTAGACTCAGTCTTGTTAGACTGTTTTCTAAATAAAAGATGAAGTTTGTGTAAATCATTTCTAAAATTATCTTAAAGTCATAATGGTGTGAAAAACAGTCATTTGGGACGTTTTTCTAGTGTCTTTTCATAAGATTATCTAGAAATGTATTTATTTTTGAAGAATCCAAAATGTTTGACAGCTCATCAGTGGATTTTTCTGCCTTTTTGTTTTTCCACTGTTCAGTATCTCCACTTATCCTTCAGCTTCAAATCATCATATCAACAACTAAATGTAGTTTTAACTGCAAACCTGCAGGACACAATATGTTAAGGTGTTCCAATTTTGTCAACCGAGAATCTAAGCTACTACAACCCTTTAACAAGTACCATTTGTTAATTATCTCACACTTCTATTCCATAAATGTAGACCGTTTCTCATATTGCGGATGTCTTATTGTAGGATTTTTTTTTCTTTATTATACAGCAATTAGCAGCTGACTCCATCTCATGTGTTCATTATGGGTAATTATGGAACCAGACTATCTTCAGACAACACTTAAATCAACTATAAAATATTAGACTACATATTCAAAAAGTTGCCTTTTTACATAGCTGGTGAGAAAGCAAACAGTTATGGCCATTGAACATTGTGTTTTTCTTCAGTACAATTAACATCTCAAATTACATCCCAGACCAAAATTCATTTGCATAATCAATTTCAAATGCTAAAGTGGTAATTTACTTTTATTTGGCCCCATTTCAGCAAATAAACATTACCATAATCAGCAAATAAGCTTTTATTGTTTGTTTTTCCACTGTGATTGCACTAATTGAGTAATACCTCCAATTACATTAGGAAGCTACCAAAATATGAATAACGAACCATAAACACAAAAATGCAGTTACAATATCGGCGTACAATTTTAAAAGGCAACTGAATTGAAGTAGTTTTCTTTCCATAGCTGCTGAAGATGCAAATAAAGAGTGTCGTGTCATTTACAAGCCTTATGTCCCCTAATTAATGTTGTTCATTCGTGCAATTAACAGATGAAATTGTATGGCATGTGTTAAATTTGTGTAATGACCCAAAAACCAAGCCAAATTATGAAAATGAATTATAATTTATCTGGAATGCATTTGCATCACCTTAAAATGCTAAACAACCAATAGATCACTAATTTCACTACAAATGTGGGCAAATCATTATCGTGTCCTCATTTATTTATTTATTTATTTTGATATGTCCTTTTAAACATATTTTTCCCTGACTGAAATGATTGTCGACTCACTCGTTGACTGCCTCCGTAATAATCTCCGATTTACATGTAGACTTTATTTTCATTTTATGTAGATGACATAGCAGATGAACGTCACATCACACACACACTTGGAAAAAGGCCACTATAGATGTAGTTAGACCAAAATTATATCACTAAATCTCAAACGATTGGAAATATTTACCTTTTGTTTGCATAGATAGTGTTTGCAGCAGATATAAGCTGACTGCATGAAACTGAAATATAGTATAGTAACATCAGCACTTCACTCCCATACAGTACGTGCATTTTAATGACGGAACTTGGAAATAGTCTCCTGCCTACAGGGTAGTTTGTTCTGATGGTGGCAAAAGGGTGGGAAGGTAATAGGGTTACCAAATGTCATTGGTTTCGTTCCGTTGGAAGCATAAATGCACACAGCTGATTTTGTGTTACCATGACTGAGGCATCAGGGAAACTTAAAGGTTTGGCCTCAATGTGTTGCTACAGTAACTGTCAAAGGGTCGATAAAATCATATGCACAGCAAATGTCATGCTTGTCTGGCTACTAGTGGATATACAGTGCATAATGTCGGTCACATACGAAGAAAGAAATGGATGGACAAATGCAATCATATAACTGCAAGCACTAAAACACAGCTGCTGTTCCTCCCTAACTTAATAGACAACAACAACCTTTAACTTCAGTTCCAGCAACTACAATAACTCAATGATATTACTTTTAGGCAATGGATCAAGTAATGCGAGGGCACAATTTAGTAATTAGAGGGCATAAATGATTACAACATTACATTACATGTTCTGTTACTTAATTTAATCATTTTGTTTGTTCTCTTCCACATCAAGAGCAGAGGTTATTTCTCATGTGTTCATTAAGCCAAATTTGTATGCACGTCAAATCTATTACATTTTCTTTTTTTTTTTTTT
>NTHP01000567.1:204826-245150 GCA_003416845.1 Oplegnathus fasciatus | reverse complement strand
TTTTTAGGAAACCCAGACAGGAGCTCAGCTTAAAACATACTCCACAAATTGGAGCCATAACGCACTGCTCACCTCCCAGTTCTCCCAGTCAGTGACAGTGACATATCGCTCACACTAACTAGGTTGTGTATATTTACACTCCACCTAAGAGTTGTCTTGTATCTGTGAATCCTTTAACCCAGGAAGTAAAAGGATGATTTATGGACACGGCTTCCTGTGTCCCTCAGCACTGCAGACCGATAGTGTGACTACAGACAGATTGTGTTAGTACCAGCCTACAGAGCGCTACAGCTGCTTCACAGTCTATTTTTACCAACCATAGATCCTAGTGGTCTGGTACTGTCACACCCTCACATCTAGACTAATGGAGGACACACTGAGAATTACCAGAAGAACCAATTATACACACAATGCACACATGTAAATGCAAACATGCTAACACAGATAAACACATGTGCACCTGATTTGCACAAATCAAACATATATGGATATATGGAGTCCCTGAAGTGTGTTAGTTTGCAAAGCCATTTTCGTCTTCTCAGCTCATTTTAATGAATGTGTCACCAGCCTTTCTTCAATAAAGCTGAGAAAACATTTGGTCTGAATGACATCTGCAACACATAATATATATCCCAAATTGTCACATTGTGTACCATCATTGAGTACTGAATGGTCCTGTATCATTCTCGCCATTGTTTTAGAAGCACCACAAGCACTATTGCGAAAAGATGTCAAGGACTAATGCACATTGCCAGAGGCTACATTTCCACATTTAAACAACTTCACAGGACCTGGGTGATCATTCAAAGGTTTGGTTCATCCAAATTACAAATAAAAAGACAGATTTCCTCACTTACCTCTGGTGGTATCTAGCCTTGCAGTTAGTATTTACCTAGCTGTTGAAATCTCCATCTCTGAGACTTCTGCCTCCACCCTAATACAATGGAGGAGATGGTCACAGCATTGGAAGACTTTAGATTTAGAAGAATTCAACAGCAGTGTCTCTTTCAAGAAACAATGGTCCTGTCGTTCTGGATAATCTGCAGACCTCACTGTTTTCATTGGAAGTATTTTCCATAAAAGAAATAGTCACTGAGAACATTTTTGACTGCATGATCTGTGGATTATACAGAGCGGTAGAGACATTTTTTTTGGAGAGAGATGTTGCTGTTTAAATTTTAAATGTAATTCTTCAATGCTGTTAGTACCACAAGTTCAATTCACCTCCATTATATTGGGGCACATGATTCATGTGTGGGGCACACGAATAATCAACTTGAAACTTGAAACTTGAGATTGAGTAGTAGCTTTCATTGTTTAAAAGGTCAGAATCCATGCTTAACAATATCACTGGTTGGGAAGCGCACTTAAACATTTAAGTAATGTGATTCACAACACAACAAAGGTTTCGTCAAACTCAAAGTTTACAATACATGGAGCCAGAAAAGGATGAAATAATAACAATAGTTTGGTTTCCGTGGTGTGGATCAAAACAGAAAATGATTTATTGTTGTATTTTTGTTCTAGCCTGTTTAAGATCCGTACTAACTGGTGATCTTTTGGGTATCTGTCATCCAGCTTTATTATATCCACACAGAATGAAGGAGAAAAATCTAAACAAACTTAAGTCCAATGGCAGCAAGCCACGCTGCACTTAGCCGCACATATCTGCACTTAAATGGTTTATTTGTGTTTTGAGATGGTCATAAAGAGCTCAAGAAGAATTGAAATAAGAGGGAAGTTCATTTACACCTCAACAAACACGTCACGTGTGGATAAAATGTTAATATGTTACTTTTGTAATCACGTTCAACCACCCTTTTCATATTTTGTTTGTCTCTGACCAACATATCTCAAATTATGGGCATCATTGGTGTAAATTTGCCCCTTTGCTCTGACACCACCATCAGCCAAAAATTTAATTTTCCAAAGGACCTCATCTCTTGAGCCCTGAGTAATGAACTCAGAATATTTGCTGCACACATCATACTCCCAACCGGAACAAACCTATTGGTTTTTGACGACCCCTATGAACTTCCCTCTTGAGCTGTCATCAGACCAGACTTTGCCCAACCTCATGCTACTGTTCTGTATACCACCCAGTATAATGTTGTCTGTAAAACTAATGTCTGTTGACCATCTTAATATTCTGTCCTGATAGATTTCTTGTTATTAAAATCTACCGTATGTCTCAGATGTTTTTCTGTAGGGATGCACCAATCTGATACACTGGATTGGTATCGGTGCTACTGGTCAGATACTGGCCAGACTCAATTTGGATGCCACAGCAATCGCTGGCTTCATGTTACCTAACATAAAAATAATTTCAGTCTCAGTGAGGTACACAGATTGTAAATTTTGGAAAATGACAGCACTGGTATCACATCAGAACTTGGTATTGAAAGAGTTGGAACAGGTATCGGGAGAGCGAAAACTGGATCGGTTCATCCTTAGTATTTTGTTTAATCTAAGTCATTGTTCCATGTTTTTTTGGTCCTTTTGGACAAATGTAGAGTTTTAATCCACCACATTAAAGTTCTAAAAGCCTATTTATATATAACTATCACATACGCCCACTGAACTCCAAACCATCCAAGAAATACTTCTGCTTAATGGACCTTTGTTGAAAGTGCTGCTCTCTGTGAAACTTAAATAAAATTATTTTCCACTTTGGCCAACAAGAATATTTTGTTCCTGTCTCTGTATCCATCACTTTACAAAAGAACTAAAATGCAATTAATGCTGAAATAAATTACGTGTGGCAGCTGATCAAGATTTATGTGGTCAAAATACAGTCCACCGCTTTGATCCAGACTGAAAATGGTCCCCAGAGGATGACTGATTTTTGTGTTCCCTTGACTTTTTACTGCATTTACTTCATTTTCACTCAACATCTAATAGATGGATTGGCACCAACTTTTGTACAGACATTCATGGTCCCCAGGCGATGTATCCTAATCCCCTGACGTTTCTTGTACTGCCACCATGAGGCAGACGTTTGTAGTTTTGAGTGAAATGTCTTGACAACTATTGGGTGAGTTACCATGACATTTGGTGCGCACATCCATGATGAATTGTTATAACTTTGGTGATCCCCTGACTTTTCATCTAGCGCCATCCATTATGCCAAAATTCAATTTTTTCCAATGCATAGGTTAATGACTAAATACCACAAAACTACTGATATTCCCATCAGCCTCTGCTGTACTTTGTATTTAGTACTAAATAGTGAATGTTAGCATGCTAGACTAAAATGGTGAACATGGTAAACATTATACCTAACCATCAGCGGAGGTTTTGTTTCAGGGCTTTTTTCCAGTATGTTAGTGTAAACCTTTAAGAGCAGAAATAGGGAATAAAATATTTTTTAACCTCGGATGCCTTCAACTCCAACCATTCATTCTATTTCTCTCTCTTCATGCCTTTTAGCTCTGTCATATTTTTTTCCACTTGAAGTCAGTCTTTCGGCCTCTCTGCCTCTTGCCCCGTTCCACTTTAATTCCCCCTCTCTTTCTCCTTCAATCTTTAATGGACTCAGTAAGTCCAGATGACCATTTGTTTGACTTGTCAGTCCTCTGTCATTATGAGATGACTAAATCAGTGAAAATAGTCAATCTGCTTATGGCACGTCCAGATGGCCCCAGGGGGAGCCCCTGGCATTGGAGAGAACACACAAGCAGGGCTGTTTATTCGAGGTTAAAAGCTCGAATAAACAGCCCTGCTTCATGGAGAAACACGGAAGCTGGTTTTACCCTCGAGCAAGGCACTGAACACTCAGCATGTTCCAGTGGAGCTGCTGTGGTCACTAGTGGCAAGTAGTGGCTGTATTATTGAGATATTTTTTAAAAAAGTGCATGCTGAGTTGATTTTTTCCTCAATACATGAAAGTGCAAACACACACCTACACACAGACACACCCACAGGTACCTGTCCCAGCCAAAAGAGGACACAGAAAGGCTAAAACAGTGCTGTTGAAAAGTTGAACAAGGAGCTGAATAATTCAACAGGCTCTCAACCAGTCACCCTGTGCGCTGCAGTTCTCTGTTATTGTGGAAGCCCCACTGTTTGCCCCCTGCTAGACTCTGAGCAGGCTGGTGCTTATGTCAGCTCCCTGTTGTGTTCACCATGTCACTACACCCCGATTTGACAAGACATCTTTTTCTTTCCCCATTCACACTGTTTGTCCCCCCTTCTGGTCTCTCCAGCCCTCCTCTGTGTCTCCGTTTCCCCCCTTCTTCTTCTGTATCATTATCTCTTTCTTTATTCGTCTCACTCCTTTCCTCTTCCTCACTCTCACTTTTTAACGCTTCAGTCTTCTCTCTTTCTCTCTACAGGGAAGTCAGAGTACACCATTGTGTATTATGTCTGGCTAACTGAATGAAGGCTACCTTCTGTAGCGAATGAATGAGTCTGTTAATTATAGAAGCCATAAAGAGAGCAAGAGAATGGGTTGAGTCCATTGTAAAAACTAATTTGAGGCAATAATATGTAAATCTTATACATAAATGTCCATTTGCTACCCTTTGTTAGCTATTGCTTGCTGAGTTTTTCCCTACATGCTTTCCCTTTTGCTGGATTAAACATCCAGAGTCTGTTTGGTACTGTATTTGGGACACAGCGAGGAATATGTTTTATGCAGCAGCAGCAACAGCAGTTTGTTTGGAATAAACGAAACCTGCGTAGTTATGTTGGCTAAGGTTTTGTTATAGTACAGAAACACAACAATTCTGTAACTGCCTAGCAACAATGACTGAAGGTTGTATCCCTTAAACTTTTGTTTTTCTGGGGGTACTTGCACTGAGCTGTCTGCAAAGCAATTTGACAATGATATCACTTAATTGAAGAAAGTTGTTCAACACACTGACTTGTCATAATGGACATTTTTGTTTATGTATTAATTTCTTTTGCTCAACAGTGCAGGCTAATGATAGCTTGGTGATCTAAGTTGCAATATGGGGTTTGAATTTGTAGCTGAATGTGTGTGTGTGTGTGCAATACAAACTTACGTAGTTTTATAGAGGCTCGGTGTCACACAGATGCACTCAGCTCAGTCAGATTTATGTTGGTAAAGGTTAGGACACACATTGGAAGCAGAGGAGGTTAATTACAGAGAACGGGTGGGTGGTGACAACTGTGGAGATTATTCGACAGTGGATGGAGAAGAACTGCTGGTTTGCAGATAAGAGATTGCAGGACATAATGTAAATTAAGTAAGTAGAACCGTGTAGATTAGAGTTTTGGAAAATCCCTCTCAGCGTCTGTAATTAGCCAAAATGACCATTCTTGATATGGCAGGAGTGAGGAGGGTTGAATCAAGGTTTTGCTTTATCAAAAACTCCTTTTGTGGTCTTTCAAGATGAAAGTATTGTACACATTTATACAACACCCCTGATTTGGCCAGTAATGGATTTTGTCAGCTGGACTTTCAAACCACTACAATGGTTTCGTTGTTTCTGTAAGATCTTTACAGCACTGCTTTTTGGGAGTTTTTCAGTTTAGATTCCCAGTTTGGATCTGTCTCTTTTTGGTCTCAATTATGATCTTCTTAATGTTTACCTTACTTTGTGTTTTAAAGAAAACTACGCCTGCACTTTACTGTGTAATGCACATGCAGATTTTTAATGACGTCTAGCTCTTAATCCTACGAAGGTTAAATGCAATGTATACATACATGTAATGTAGGGATGGGCATTTCAAGCAAAAATACTTTTCGATATTCGCTGGGAGCTATTCGACGAAAATGTATTTTTTAAGATAAAACGATAGTCGCATAAACTACTCGATTTTTTCTAATATAACGACTATTCGAAAATTCGAAAATCATGACCCATCCCTAATGTAATGTACATTACATTCAATATTGAATTACTTTTTTCTAAAACTCGTTTTCTACATAATGGATGCATCCTTTAAAATATAGTTTTAAGCAAAAGTTTACTGGTTTCAGCTTTTCAAATGTGAATATGTTCTGGTTTCTTAGTCTTTGATGATAGTAAACTGAATAACTTTGGGTTTTTGACTGGTAGTCGGACAAATCAAGACATTTTAAGATGTCACCATGGTCTCTGGGAACTTGTGAAGGGCATTTTTTGCTATTTCCTGACATTCTATGGACCAAATAATTAATAAATGAAGCTGCAGCCTATTTGAGGCCATGATCAGTCGCATCTACTAGACTAACATGAATCTCTACACTCAGTCGCTAACACCTGCTATGATCCATGATATACTTTTACGAAGTAAAAGCACATTGAACTACTAAAATCACTCTAACTCTCTCTACAGTTATCGAGTCAGAAGTTATGAGGTTTTGCTATAAAGTCTCAGTGTCCATCAAGTCTGTTAGAAAATGCTTTCATCCTAGCTATGTTTGGGTGGTGAAAATAAGACACGGTATTGTTAGTGTTTTGTTGAAAGACAAACATTAATAACTTTTTTTTAACAATTCAGTGGGTATAGGTTTATACTGACAGTGGTAGGGATGCATCGATCCAACTTTTGCTCCCTTGATACCAATTCAGATACCTCAATTCTAGGTATCTCCCAATACCAAGAACTGATCTGATACCAGTGCTTTGAAACTGACTGATTGAACTGGTCATGTCACGGACAAAACCTGATCAGCTTAATAGGGTCAGTATTAATGATGATACCAATATACCAGTGTTTCAGATCAGCACATCCATAATACTCAGAGATAGGTTTTATAGGCATCTACGGTAATAGGCAACTACTTCCCACTGTGAATAGAGTTGTTATACAGCATGACTAATGCTACTGCAATAACAGACTCATAAATCAGTGCTACTAGTCCATATAAGATAATTATGTCATGCTAGTGCTAGCATATTTGCCACAGAATCATAATGGATTGCCTAACAAGGTTATGATGATTTTGTTTTCAGCACAAGATAGACCTTTACAGGTTTGTGTGTGTTTTCTGGGTTAGAATTGATGACATGTAGGAAAGTGTGTGTGAACTGCTCGTTGCAGTATATATATGAGACAGGGGGTAAAGGGCGATAAGGAGAGGTACAGCAAGACAGCATGTGTTTTGTGTGCAGCGTGCCGTGGCAAATTGGATTCCTGTTTGTGTGTGTGTGTGTGTGTGTGTGTGTGTTGTTCTCTGTGTGTTGTCTACAAGCCTACTGTCAAAGGTGTAAAGGTGTATATCTACTGAGCAGTGTACGTGTGTGTGAGAGGAGAAAGAGTAAAGAAGAAACAATGATACACAGAAAGGAAGTCTGCGAAAGAGAGAGATTGAATGTGAAAAGAGGAGAGTGGGAAATGCAAAGGCTGTTTGTCTCGGTGGATGATGCACAAAGAATGAGTAAGACGGTTTGGAAAGACGTATCATTGATTTCTGTTCTTGTTGCTATCTGCTTTAACAAGAAGAAACCTGACCAAACCACTTCACATCAACTGCGCAGCAGGTGTACAGATGTGAAGTACAGCAGAACTAGAGAGGCATGTCATGAGTAAACGATAAAGGAATTTAAGTATGAGCGGTAATGCACTGACACAATTGTCTAATGTGTGAAATAATGATGTGTGTCTTAAAGGCCACTGAGTATGTGTGGAATATATGAGAAAATGAAAGAACAAACATGAGGAGAAAGGCGGAGAGAGCATTTCTTGCTCTGCAGGTTGAAATGATCTCAGTGGTTGGTGCTGGCGCTGGTAGAACGTCAGCTCACAATGCTGACGCAGAAGTTGGGACACTAACCATATTTAACCAAGACCATGATCTTCAACCTTAACCAAGTGCTTTGGGTTGCCTAAACATAACCATAAAAATGTAAAGCAAGCTTTAGTTTCCAGGAGTGTATATTCTTGGAAAAACAATGAAATGTGTTGTCAGAGCATGTTCATTATGAACATTTTGCACTGGCAATAAACAGCTCGCAGTAATGTTTTATTTTGCGTAGAAAAGGTGCAATCATTTTATTTGATTTTCACAGCCTCTACATAACTTAAACCACACAAGGCTGAAGTTAAAGTTGCCTAACCTTAACCATAACTTCACCATACTTTAGTTTTCTGATATTTGTTTGAAAAATGTTTTCTCCCTAAGTGTGTTTTACAAATGGAAACACATGCATTTAAACATAATTGCAATGAGATATGTTTGGCTGAGATAATTAGCTACGACAAGTGACTGACAGTGCTCGAATGCGTAGATACAGTGTTTCACATTGCAAGGTGAAGCCTGATTATGCTGCTTGGTAGCATAAGCCATATGCTTTATAACAACATCTTTATAAGGGCTTCAGTTTAACTTTACCTAAATATCTAAAGGAATGGTTTCTTTGGCTCCACCCTTGAGGGTTATCTCAACCGGGGATATTTTTTACTTTCTGAGCAGCTATTCAGAGAAAGCTAAATTTTAAATAGTTTTGGATATTTCTCTCTCTCTGTCCTTATTTTCTCATCCTCTCATCTTTCCCTCCCTCTGGTTATCATCCTATTCATACAGTGGCAGTAAATAACATCAGCTCCACAAAGTAATTCCCCCTCAATCCTCTTTGGCCTTCTTCATTGTCTGTACCAGGTTTATGGGATAACTCCCCTATCAATTAAAGGCTAATTCTGTTAGCTGTCATGTATGGAGCACCAGGGTATTTCCTCAGCTTATGAAAATGCCAGCTCATTTTAAGGAAGTGTCATCTCTAACACTACCTGCACATTGTGACACTTTGAAGGAGAAGACAGCATGTGAGAAATAGCAAATATTTAAAAGATTAAGCAGATGGAACAATTGGGTGCAAATACAAAAGCTATAAATTGAACCAGTAAACCTTTGTTCTATGTCAATGCTAATACGCTGCTGTAAAATGCTGCCTGGTCTGTTTAACTGTTTGTGAGTAAAATTGGATGTAATTTATTGGAAGTCTTTTCCAGTCACAATACATCTCCCATGCAATATTTCAAATTAATGTTTTACATGAATGGTGTTACAGTCATATATTGTGTTGTATGTCATGGTAGTTATCTGGCTCATAAATTTGGGTCAGAAATTAAAATGGTTTCTTGGTTTTTAGACAAAAAGGCTATAAAGACCTTTTTGTCTTTAGAGCTTCAACATAGATAGAAGAATATAAGTAAGAAAGCCAGCCACCCAGCCCAGGAGCCCCAAAAGTCCCAGGTTTACTACAGTCAGAGAAGGCAACTGCCTCACACCCCAGTGGCCCCAGATGTCCCAGGTTCGCTGCATATCGATGGTTATTAGTAACTGTGTAATTTGCACATTTCAATTGTAATGTAATTTGCAACACCAAAGTACAATATCAATTATGGCCAGCCATCCATAATGTTGTGGATCTGTCTGGTAAAGGGGTGTGTAGACTACACGCTGGGGGGTGTAGTGGATGAAGTAGAGGAGAGGAGGGGCTAGGAGGGAGGAGCTAGGAGAATTTTTTGGCACCAATTGTTGACAGTAGAGAGAAACTGAAGAGCTGAAGTTAGGGGCCGTCTGAAAAGTGCCTGCAAATGGGCCAAGGGAGCTTGTCAGGCTTTTGCAAATATCTTTCTTATTTTCATTTCAAATTATTTTTTTTTTCATTTTGACCTCCTCCTTTTATTCAGACTTAGTTTAGATGTTTTTGGACGTCAAGTATAAATCAAATTTTGTTATTAGTTTTAATAATTCATATACATGATTAAAATATGTTATTTTGTATGAGGACTACGAATGGCAGCAGAAAATAATTTAATGCAGAAAATGTAGCAGACTAGACAATTTCTAACAACTTCTGGTATAAACCACGGCCACTTCCGCTATCAATATACAGAATACATAAACACACAAAAGATACACATACAAATATTTTTGTGCCATAAGCTGATACAGATAGTAGCTTTGCATTACTCCCCAAACGCCGGGGACACACAGGAGGCGGATACTGTACATGTATGTCCACTTCTGGAGCGCCTATAGTAATGAGTTTTTATCATGGTAAATGAATGGCCACAGTATAGACAGTTTATTCCCAGTGTTGTGTAGTTAAGTCTGTAGCTTCAATGATATACAATTGACATATTACAACCATAATAATGTGTTTGTTTATCCAGTTTATCCACTTGTCAGTGTGTTTTCTGGCCAGATTCGCTTGCGGTGAGCGGAGAAAATAGAACATAAGCTGAAACCATCGCTGCATATCGCAAGCCGACCGCAGAGCTTCACGCTGCAGTGCTCTCTGTGTGAACAGCCCAATTGGTTAACATGGGCGGGCACTTTGCGGCGCTTCCGCCTCTAGTGTGTCCCCGTAGTAATACCCAATTTGCACAGGGCCATGGGTGGGGGTTGGAAAGCACTGCATGGGCCCAAAAGAGAACTTTCCCCCCTGGGCAAACTGGTTGATCTGGTCATAGATGGACACACAGACAGACTTCTTGATGTTAAAATGGACAAAGACAAAAACATTCCCACACACATGTAGCTTCATAAAGTCCTGCCAACAGCAGACTTGTCAACACCTACAGAGTTGGCATACCTGCACAAACGCTTGCACACATCAGCACAAGCAGCCCTGTTCTCAGCAATACAGTCAAAATGCTTTGAGCAAATCACTGAAGCCCTAACTGGTAATAGTTACACCCTGAAAACCACGACCCAAGAGGCCATCACGCATGCTTCTCATCGGAGTAGGAAATGTTGCTGAGGTAGAGACAGCACAGAAGTGTTTATGTAGAGATGATTTCTTTCCAGCACAGCTGCTGCAGCCAAACAATTACTTAGGCCTCGGCAGCATCTCTTCTGTTTGAATCTGTGGAAAGATGGAGCCAGTTGGCTCGTGTGTAATCCAGGATAGAGACGTACTGTAGTTAGCTGACAAGAGATACGAGCCGCAACAGATATATTCACCCACAGCCACTGATTCTGCCACGAATGGTGCAAGTGAGCTCAGCATCTGTGGATGAGAAAAGTACATCTGTTGGGTACATTTTATGAATTAGATTGGTTTACCAATGTATGCTATATATTTCTAAGGGAACAGAAGTTTCTTGGTTTATAAAAAGCATTTAAAATCCCTTTTGTCAGCAGCTATAATGAAAAGCTTTGAGCAAGCTGTTGCATTCCTGGTGCCTCCTGTGGAATTCCTCAGTGGTAAAACCACAGAGGACTTCAGTTGCATCTTGCAAAAACTGTTCCTTTTAATAAGTCATGCAGTCCTTTCTGTTTTTTTTTTTTTTTTACAGGGTATTGTGTCTAACATGTTCCATTCCCCAGATTCAAGATTGCTTTCCCCTAGGAGACTCTATATTTCCCCTGGAATAAAGTTGTGCTTTTTATTGAAGGGTGTTTCGACGTTGGTAAATCATTAAAACTCTCTTTTTTTGCATTGTGGCTACAAGTGTGCGACTATTTTTTCTCCACACAAGTATTTTCACTGTGGTCAACACCTCTCCAACACTGGTGTGCGTTCCCACTCTCCATCATCCTTTTATTGAAGGGTAAAATCATTTTCTGTTGCCACAAAGTCATTTCCATTTGTTCTTTAGAGGAATCCAGTAGAACATCTAACCTGGGGGCCCGCACAATGAAATAAAGAGGATGTCTGTTTTTCTAAACCATTCAATATTACTCTTTTCCCTCCTTTTTTAATTAGTAGACTTGCTGTTGGAATGATACCAAGGTGAATCCTTCTGTCTTATTTGAGGTACAGGTTCAGCCTTCAGTAATGTTGTTCAATTTACAGTGTAGATAACCTTCAACATAAGGTAGGCACAACAGCTTTGGGGAGGACACTTGTGACTAGTTGGTTGTCTAACTCAGTGTACTACAGTATGGTAGTTTCACAGTAGCTACTACCACACCTGCGGCCTAATTGGCCTGGCTTTAAAAAACTTAGTTAACCGCAGTTAAGGAAAGGCAGCCATTCATGCACAAAAATTTTGTGTACATACAACAAAGATGGAGAACACTACAGCCCAAAAGTACAACCAAAGATACCACCATCCATACACCTTAAACCCAAACCAGTATGTGCTCAACCATTCTCCATTCTATTGAGAATTGAAAGAATGAAACATTTCAAATATATGAGCCGAGCATTCACATGGCTCGTTACTGTCTGAGAACAATGCATTAACAAGCAATCCCCAGCAGTCACTCTCATTGGCACTCATTTGTTAGTCTAAATAGACTCTAATTAGGTTGAAAATAGCTTGAAAAAGTGAGTATTTATGCACTCTGGCACTTAGCTTTTTAGATTTCAAATGGGACTTGAGTGTACATTTGTGAAGAAGTAATGATTTCTTTAGAGCATGACAAATGTGTTTGACTATGCGAACAAAACTATTTGTATAGTATTACAACCTTCTTGTGGTTTGGATAATTAATGGTTTCACAAGTCTCAACAAGAATGATAAATCAGCTGTCAAGAAAATAAGAAATCACGGCATATTCACACCGCTGGGAGAGCAAATCAAGTTAGACAAACAACAAATCAAGTTCAAATAATCTCATGTGGCTTTTTTAAGGCCCTTTGCTGGCTTCTGATTACTGTTAAATACAAAGGCGATGAAAATGTTGCAGTCAAAACACAGTCTATTTTGTATGATGCTTATGGGAATGTTAGTGCCTTGCTCCACCTGTAGAACTCCACAGGGAATTCAACCCTTAACTATCAGCACCCCTTCGCTCTTTTCCTTCTTCAGTCACTAAAAAATCAATTTCCGGACCAAGGATGTGTGCATGTTTGGTGAGAACAGGGATAAACGCTCGTTTGTCAGGATTTGTTTCTCTATGGGAAAGTCGATGAGCAAACGGCTTGTGTTGTTAGCTGAAGGAAATGTCAATGGGGGATAGTGGGAGCAACACTGGGCTCTACTGGGCCTGCTAAAGCCTTTCATCTGAGTTAGCCAACATCATTAAGAGCCTGCCATGTTTGCTTTTTGGTGCCTGCAGATGGATTTGTGTGCCTGTCTAAGGCTGTGTGGGTATGAGGTACAGTCTTAATGAGTGTGTATGAACTTGTACGGAGGAGTGTGTTCATATGTGTTACAGTTTTACTGAGTTTCGTCTTGATGAGTTTGTGTATAGTAATATTTCTATCTGTGTGTGTGTGTGTGTGTGTGTGTGAAAATGCCTGCATCTAAGTGAGCCTACGGTCCATTAAGCCTTCAGCGCGGTTTGGAGCTCGCTAATGAGGATCTGTGTCACATCAAAACACATCAACACCAAACCTAGTTACTTAGATGTTAGCTCCCGACACTATAACCGCTAGCTAAAAGTGTGTGTAGGTATGTCAGTGTGGGGTTATGTGAGTTATCTCATCTTTCCGTATTTGCGGTGCTGTGAGGTGTTTGCCGGTGAACATGAGCTTTTAGGACCAAACAGAGATGCTATAGTGCTGGGTGAATGTAAGACTTCCTGCTGGGCTAATTGAGATTGCTACCAACCAGGAGAAGTTAAATTTTCAGCAGCACTGGATGTAGCAGATGATTGTCTTTTGAATTGAAGATCCACAAAAATGGGGCAAGAAATAAGTTTAAGGTAATGACCCATAGCACCTCCAAATAATTTGCATGCCAACTTATGTAACACAAGGGGGATTCTGCTTTTACCCGACCATTTCAGAGATCTTTTTACTGTATTTACTGTATTGGAAATGTCTTTCTCAGGACACGGTTTAACCCTCAGTCACCAACTACTAACTAATAAAGAGAAGTATTTGGTGGTTAAAATCATGGATGTATTAAGGAGAGCATGTACACTAGAGTCCTCCTCAAGACTTTCTGTTGGTGCCCCACATACAGGAATGAGATAAAATAATTTAATCATACGGCTCATCTAGACTTTCCAAATGTGTTATTTGAATGAATGGATCAAATTCTTGTAAAAATATGAGTCATTTTTTTTTTGNGGGGGGGGGGGTGACTCAAAAAAGTTTCCAATGATTATGTATGAGAAAAATGCTGTTTGGGCCAGTGGAGGCCAGTGTGCCAAAATCTCTTCACCCTGTTCTTGGGGGCTTGGTTAGAATGTGACGCAACAGCTGGACAGACAATAGCTCCACCTATAAAAAGTCACTTGTTGAACAGAAAATGAGAACAAAGATGTGACAAGAATGCCACAGAAATTATATCAAAGACAAACAACAAAATATAATTTAATGGCTGACTGCTTCAGATCATACTGTATGTCCAGTCCAAATTAGTTTAAAAAAGGGCACTCCACCAATTTTACACATACATCAGTCAAAATCAGTTTACCACACCATGTCATGTCTGAGAAAATAACCCAGATGACATCATCAGGGGTTGCCTCACCTTGGGTTTGGAGACTGCAAATTCTTTGCTACAAACTGGAGACGTAGAGATTGAAATATGTGGATGTTCACTAAGATGTTTCCCTAAGAAATGTTCAGATCAAGTTTGTCAAGTTGCACCAATATAGTCAAATTTCCTCACAGCATTAAGATGTCTTTACAAACTGGGCACTAGATGCTTTGTCATCTTTGCTGTAGTTTGAACCTGCTTAAATTTACATTTACGACATAAACTTTTTTTGACTACTAATCTTAATGGATCCTTCCACTTATACTGCAGGACTTTCAAAATAGTTGAACTTGCAGCATTGATTTGTCTACAGGCCAAAAATACAACAGTGCATGTGATTGTTGTGAAATATTGGACATGTCTATGAAATATGAACACACCAAGCAAATTAACGAAATTCTTCTGAGCACTGCCAGTAAGCTGTGCATGTGTGCAGTGTACAGTACATACTGTACTTCTCATGCATTAGCCAGATTGGTGCTCAAAATACAATAAATCAAAATGATGTGAAGGAAAACTCAATCTGTTTTATCTTTATCTTTTTATTTTTTAAGAAATAATTCACTTTACAGACTTCTGTGTGTTTGTGTGTGTCTGTGTGTATTAGTACATTTCAAATGCCCCTCCCTACTGGTTCTATTGTGGCAGGTTACAAGTTGTAGTGTTCATTGTGACCCATAGCTTTGCACAAGTGATATATGACCCGGCTGCTGACATGTGATCAGTGAAGGTCAATCCGTGCCTGACACATGTCGTTAATCACACATATACGCCACTCAGAGTTAACAACACCATCTAGGAGATGGCTGTGATGTTTTATTGCCTTTTAGCTGAGTACCAGCCCAACACATTCAAGGCAGAAAATTAGCTCTGTTCTCTTCAGAGCACAGTGGCTGCTAAATCAACGGCTTACCAGCAAAAACCAAATGTACTCATACATAAGCATCATGCTTTGGAAAAAAGAAAAAAAATACATTTGCTAGTTGGTTTTCCCTTTCCTTGCTCAGTTATTAATATTTTAAAATGGGGTTACAGTTGTAGAACAATGACTTGTTTAGCCTTACAAACTTTAATATTTAGGGCTTCAGTACTAAGACTTAATTGTGACTTGAAAAACAATTATTTTGTCCCACCTTTGCAATAAGGTGTAATTTACTTGGCTGCTCAAGCTGTTGTAAAAAAAACAGGGTAAAATAAAACACCATTTAACAGCCACTGTCTGTTGTCCCAGTGAAATCACAGCTATTATTCAACAGTGTGATTCCCTAACATGGATCATTAGTTCAGATCTAACAAGGCGGCGGACATGCACATAGACCATAATGTTCTTCAAAATTAATGATTAGTTTTTCAGGTCACTGGCAGTGGCAGTAATGTTGACGTGTGAGTTCTCTTCCTCTGTATTGTTTAATAATAAAATAGTTTTGCATAGCCTTTGACTTTTGGGAATCTGTTGACATTTGTTTTGAATAAACCAGTCGTACAGCAAGGGGATGTGATTAAGCTACAATAATCAAAGGGACATTATTCCTCCTGTTCCTCTAACCATTGAAAACCTGTCCTACCAAAGTAATATTTAACCTCATTTAGACTTTGTTAGACTTTGTTTTTATGTTCCCAAGGCTGAAATCATTATCAGTATATTAGAGCCTGTGTTCTTATTATGTCTCTGACAGATTAAGGTGCCATGCCCCATCATACATCACGTCTTTGATTAACCTCACTTCAGGGTTAACGATTGGGGAATTTGATCATTAACGTTTGACTGACCATTAAGTGTCTTGTTCTATGAGTTCACTGCTGCCGAAAGTATTCTTTTTCTTCCAAGATATAGCAATTTAGTAAATTCAAGCACCTCTGAGACTGCAGCACATAGTTGTGACAATTGGATGGAAATTGAATCCCACTTGAACTTTGTGCCTTTTTTCTCCCTTTCTCTAAGGTAACTTATTACTGGATTATCGTCTGGGTGAAACATCCACTTGAACTTCTCTTTTTCTCATTCTGTTTTTCTTCTAACATAAAGCGTATTACTCTAATGGTGATTGAGTATGACTGGAAGATGCTTAAGATAGCAATACAATGTAATTTCAAAATAATTTTGATGGATATAACTTAACCTGACACATCACAGGACGGTCACAACCTGTAATTTCCATCATTAGTCCATTCAAACCAACAGTGAGGGTGGACAACCAAATTACCTCAAACCCATTCGCCTGATTGTGTCTCATTGACTGTTGGTGGCCTGTTATCTATCAGAGGAGAAAAAAACAGCAACGTGCAAGAGCATACTATATGTCAAGTATCACTTTCAGGTACATGGAAGTCATTGTGTCCCACTGTATGCACCAGCCAGTGTGCAGGGAATAGGTGGAAATATGCAAAAAAACACAGCAAAAAATGGCAGCAAATGGCAGCATTATGCAGTGTACTGATGGTCCAGAGACTAGGTAGGGATGGGCATTTCAAGCAAAAATACTATTCGATATTCATTGGGTACTATTCGACGATTCTTCGATTAGTCCCCCCCCCCGCCACTTGCACGCACACACCGGAGGAACATGTGCGTTGACCTCAAGTCAGCCATACTGACAATGATATTGAACATGTCTAAATTCTCACCACATTCTCACTCCCAACTCGTAACATATGGACGCTTGGTCAGGCAGGTTGAAAAATGACGTTAAAGTATTACCGAGCATGTTAAAAAGTGACGCCAAGGGGTCCAGACGAAGATGGGANTGAAGACGGGAGGGCAGTCTGTTTACAATACGCCTTGCTGTGGAAAACACCCTCTCTGATGAAACAGACGTTGCAGGCACACACAAGTATGCACTTGCTAATTTTGCCAGTCAGGCTATTGTCCATGGGATCGATGTGGAGTCGTGGGCACTTGTCCTGGCAGTACTGGTTTTGTTCAGTAGTTGTGCCTGTTGTTTCCCGTTTTCCTGTTTTCACGTTTTACCGGCGCATTACTGCCAGGTGCCGGTAAAAACAAGGGAAAACATTTTTATAAGATAAAACGATAGTCGCATAAACTATTCGATTTTTTTATAATATAACGACTGTTCGAAAATTCGAAAATCATGACCCATCCCTAAGACTTGGAATGCAATGGTAAAGTCCCTCTGCGCCTAAAAAGTAGTGCATATTAACTCCTGTAACTCTGCAACAAGGGCACAGAAGTTCAGGACACATTCACAATACAAAGTACCTTACTTGCTTTCTCTGTAAAGGACAATTCACAACAGCTGCAAACACAGCAGTGAAGCCAAAGCAGTGTGTTGCTGCAGACAGTAAACAGCAGCTAGACTGTCCCACTGGCTCTAATGAGCAGTAATGTGTCACCGACTCCTGCACTTTGCATTTTAATAGGAAATGGACTTTTATTAGGTAAAGGCTGCCCAGATGCACTTTCTTAGTACCCAAGGCTTATTGGCTGCCACTCTCCTGTCTACTGTAGATCACTTTGCCATCTTATATTTGCTGAACACCATCCTTGTGTTTCTGTATGTTACATTATGCTGCAAACCCACTGGATTTGCAGCCTCTGCAAATGATGCCAAACACCTTACAGTCAGTCATCCTCTGTTTTGTTACATATTGCACCATTTGGGTTGTTTGGAAAGGTTTTACGACGTTACGCCCGGGGCACCATTCTGAAAACAAAGAAAACAAAACACAAAAAGCATACCGTCTAGAGGTGAATTTACAATATGTCCACAGCCTGGCATTAGCAGATAATCAAATACTTGCTGTTGATTAGTCTTGAAGCATCTAACTCATGGCGAGAAAGCAAATAAGCATATATCCCAAAATGTCAAACTATCCCTTTAATAAAATAAGCACAAGGGATGGACAGGTATACTGCATGCACGGCAGGACCATGATTTTAACTGTCACCAACATATAGTTACATGAATCTATAACTGTTAACATTCTGTTTTTGTATGCATTTATTTGTTTCAATTTCCACTCCACGCATTGTTTTTATGTTAGTTGTGTTCGTCTTTTCCTTTCTGTGCAGAGATCCTATTACTCCGCTGCTGCTACAACCTAATTTCCCCACAGGGTTCAATAAAGTTTTATCTTATCTTACCAATGACTCGATGATCACTCTGTCAGATGCTGAGATTTCTTGCATTAAGAACTCCTTCCTTTCAGTCCCTGCTGTGATTTAGCAACAGAAACTCAGTGCTTTTCACTGTTAGAGTACGGTATTCCTCTTCACAAGATGTTTCCATGTATCTCTGCTCTAATTAGCTGGCGTTCTTCTCTCTGTTGAGAAGATGTAACTGTAAGCTTTGCCAGAGTTCATGCTGCACTCCCTTGGCCACTGACAAATCGATTCCATATTGCCAGGGGACACAAATTAATAGCGTTTTTGTATAAGTCATCTTCCTTTCTTTTGTAGTCATAACAATAACCTTAAAACCGACCTATAACTCAAATGAACACAGTCTACTTTAAGGACCTCCGGAGGCTCTCATCCACGACTGAAGTGGACTTGAGCTTTCAGTAGCTTTCACTGAGAATTGTGCGCTCGGTTCACTCATTGGAAATCCATGGGCAGGTGCCACTCAGTCATATCAGGACTCCTGCTCCTTCTATTCTCTCTCTAGCTACACATTATTGATTCCTCTCAACACTAAGTCTCTGACTAAAGCACTGAACTCTCCTTCCTAGCACTCTCTCTCTCCTTACTCCTTTATTTCTCTCTCCAACCTTTCAGCAGTTTGCTGCCTTCTCTGTTTTTCAACCTCTCATTTGTGCTCCCTTTCTATCTCTGTCTCTTCTTTCTGCCAGTGATCAGACATTAAAAAAAGTCAGACGTTTACTTTAATGCACTGATTTGTGTGAGGGGAGATTGTCCTTCTTTGTTTTTATGTTTACATGTCCGCACTAAGCCGGTTAAATTTGTAAATGCATCATTTCCTCTCCATTTGAGCCCACCATCCAGACTAAAATGGTTTTCCAAAGCAATTTCCAGAGTGTGTAAATCTTAAAATGCTGGCTTGGTGTTTCAGAGTGTGTGGGAAAAACAGGGCTTTTGCAAAACTATGACATAGGCCAGCCCAGTGAGGATCAGGGGCTGTGTGGCAGTAAAGTTAAGAGGGACCGCCTCAAACCTTCTTCTTCTCATTTAAAATGTCAACATTAACAGGTTAACAGGTAGTTTTCATCAGATGCAATGAAATAACTATTTCATACTTGTTCTGTTGCAGGACAGAAACTGAAAAATATCAAAATGAGAACAATCATGAATTTGGCCGCAATACAACACAGCGCAGGTGATGACAGGGAACAGAACGGAGGTGTAACTGACTGTCACTCAGTACAGTAACCAGCTGTGTCTGTAGCTGCAGTCTCAGTTGACTGTGTGGCAGCAAAGTTAACTCTCTGTCTCTAACTTTCTCTGTGATAACTCATTTTAAATGTCGATATAGCCGGGCTATCCCACAGTATAGACGTGGGTAAGGTAAATTTAACTTTACCTTACTGTAAGGGTAGATCGGAAAATGTTCACGAGATGACTCGATTCTGGAATCTCAGTGTTTTCTCTCCACAGCGGGGGTACATGTAAGCTCAGTGTTGTTTATCCTGATCTATGAACTGCTGGTTTGTGAATTGATTTTCAACCTGAGGTCGATAAAGTGGTTTGTAAATTTAAATTTTCCTCTCTCTCTGTGTCTTCTCTGTTTCTCTCATCCCAGACCGTTGCGTTGCCATGACGAGCGAGGAGGAGGAGGGCCCCAGCGTTGCAACATCAACAGCGACGACACCGTCAGCGGCAGCAATCTCCAGGGTAACAACAGCCATAGCCAGGGGCGATGGCAATGATGCCGTCACTTCCTCCTCCCCCCGCAGGCCCTCCCCGTACCACCTCCCATGTCCCAAGGAAAAGGAGGAGAAAGAGGAGGAAATAGAGGAGGAAGGGATAATTCAGGAAGAAAGGATTGAGAAGGAGGAGGAGGAGGAGGTGCTGGAGTGTGAGGGGGATGATGAAGATGATGATGACGATGGAAGCAGTGATACCAGTGTGTTAGTTGTGCCCTACCCTGAGCTGGTACCTGTGGTCTTCTTCTGCCTCAAGCAGACAACCTGTCCTCGCAGCTGGTGCATCCGCATGGTCTCCAGCCCATATCCTTTTTATACTGTGAATGACAGTAGTTTGAGTTTGTGGATTATCTCTAAAAGTGCCGTCTTTTAATATCTTAATCATCGTCATTTAATCATTCAGCATTCTTCCATTTCTAGGCTATTAAGAAAACATTAAGAAAGCTATGCAATTTCTCTCAAAAGTAAAATTTTCCATTAGTAGGTGATGGATTCAGGTGTAAATTGACACAAACCCCGGCTTTTGGATGATTCACCTCACCTGACAAGTTCACACCAGCTCTAGTTCCAAGCTGAATTTCTCAAGTTAATTTAATTGAACTTGCCTCCCATGGCGAAGCAGCACTCTTGTTTGGTTACTTGATATACTGTATGTGTGTGGTGCGTCGGAGGCTAGATCCAAGTCCAGATATTTACAAGTATAGATAATACCGAGGGCCAGATTTACTGATTCCTTTGCGCCTGTTTTCCCACTGCAGATCTGGCACATTCTGCCCCGGACACATGTCCTGCAATTATTGATTTTCTAATGTCATACAATTTAAAAAGGTCAGTTTTGCGGGGAAATTCTTCAAATCGTTGTGGAGTCAAGATCACTGTGTTATCATCTATTTTCTAAAGTTGGTGATCTCATAGAAATCCCACTGCTGAACTGAGTCTATGAGCCCTCCTTCACTTGCACAATGCGTCTTGAGTTCTGTCCCAGACGCGGTCCAGGAGCATGACTCATGTCTTTATATTTTTGTGTGGTGTTTGTGTATTAAATCACACCAGCGCACACACACACACACACACACACAGTCACACAGGCAGAAATTGTGGCTATGCCTGTGTAAGAAATGACAGGAGTTCTAGATTACAGTACAAGCAGTACACTGCGTTAGTTGCCCCCAGGTTCAGCAGACACCGCTTATCAAGCTTCTTAAGAGCAGCGCTTACAGTGAGGTGACTCACACACTTACAAACTCCCCAAACACAGAGTTTGTATTTCTGTAAGTAGTAACACCGCTGAGTGTAAAGAGTGAGAATGAATGCGTGGAAAAGCAGAGATATGACTGACTGTTTGACGTTCATTGAAGCAGCGATAGAGAGAGAAGGGAAAATGATACGGGAAATAGCAGAGACAGACAAATAAAGGGAAAGCGAGAGGCAGCGAGAAGGAGACAAAGGATGGAGAGAAACAAAGGACAGAGGAAGAAAGGTGTAGTAATGGAAAGACATATGGGTGGGTAGTAAAAAGAGGGAATATGGATGTGTGTCTGTGTATATTTATACCTGCATTTCTGTTTGTTTGCATGCATGTGAGCATGTGTATGGAACAGCCATGATTTGTGTTCTGGTCCCATAAATAAGGGACAGCATTGTCTTCCCAGGGATGAAGCCAGCCGACGTAAGTGATTCCTGTGATGGGAAGAGAGAGTGAGGCTGAAAGAAATGTTCCGTTTGTAGGCATTCTGCCTTTTTACCTTTCCATTCAGCGGGCATCACATCAGCTTGGCTGGTTGGGCCTGACATGAATTTATAACCAACTAGAGACAAAGAGGCAGAAAAAATAGAGAGAGGGAGAAAAAGAGTTGGAGTTGCTTAATAGGCAAGCCATCCATTCAAGTCTAAATTAAACGTCTTCCTAAGAAAGATCTCTTTAAGTCAGAGAAAAAAAAATTGTCTGTGTTTTGATCCTCTTTCTTTAATTCTGTCTCTTTCAGTCTCTCTCTCTCTCTCTCTCTCTCTCTCTCTCTTTCTCTCTCTCTCTCTCCAGCTGTCTCTTTCTATGTCTCTGTTACAAGTATTCCAGTCCTGTCTCCTGTGTTACCTTGGAAAGCTCACAAGTGAATTAAGTATAATTTTCTCTACCAGACTAAGCTCATGCGTCGTGCATAGACTGACTGCCAGGAACAAACACAGGCTCTGTTACAGTCCTGTAGTGCAGTTGAGTTGATACGTCTGAGATTTATGTCTGAGAGCGAAGATCTCAACAGAGTGTTGTTCATCTGGACCCTTCTCATAAACATGATAAGAACAAACTCATATACTGTAAAGGCAACACCTGCTGCAAAACATTAAGCATGGCAATGTTTAAAGCCCTGTAGCCTCATGTTTGAGGTGTTCACTGCTACTTTTGCTGTTCTGCTGCTGTTTCATTAACTGTGGCATGTTTTGCAAGCAGAACTTAGACATTTTGAGTTGTCTAGGTAGACTAGTAGACTAGGAATGGTGAAGCCAGTTGGTCAGTTGGTTAGTTGGTCAGCTGTGGCGCCAAGAGGAGGAAATCTAATGATTTTCATCATCTAGTGCCACCAACTGGTCAAAATATTCACTTGTTTAACACTTCAGATTACGACAGGATACATCTAAAAACTACTTTCCCTTCATCCTCAGCTGCATTTTGGTAACATGCTAAAATGCTAATTGTTGGCATGTTAACGTTAGTTAGTAGACTTACTCCGAGTTGCTATTAGTTAAGTCTGACAAAGTATACAGCTTTAAATTGATCCAGATGTGACAGACTAGATCATGCCCCTCAGGCCAATCTTTACACCTTTAGCGCCACTACTGGTAAGGATCTGAGAATAGCAAAATTGTCTCGATTTTTCACCCATCCAACAATTGTGTTTTTATTGCGGTGGTGAGTGTTGTAGCCTTGGTGTGCTACAAATGTGATTAGGAGATAGAGCGATTTTAGTCTCCTTTGTTTTGCTTTAGGAGGTTTTAAAAGGTCTTAAAATTCACTGACGTTCTCATAGAGAGTGAGGACAACCTCTAACTCTGTCTTTTACACAGCTGCTGGTTTACACTTCACCAGTGCTCAGCATTCAATCAAATCGCTGTAAGTGAATGACGTGAAATATGAGTGAGTATCGGCGTGTGTGTGTCTGTGTGTGTGTGTGTGTCCTTGTTACTTCCCTAAAATAAAAAGGCCTGTATTGACCAGGTCCATTCTCTCACATTGTGAGTTCAGATTGAGTGGTGCTGTGGATTGATCTACAAGTGAAATCCTCTTTGTGTGTATGAATACACTCAGTCCCGGAACTTGTCTGCATGTGTGTGTGTGTGTGGATTTGTTTCATTTTACTCAGGAGGGATATCGGCAAAAATCTCAGTGATGACAGAGTACAGTTGTGAAAGTGAATCGGAAAAAAAGGAATCCTTAAATCTGCCAATTATGTAAACAGTGAACAAATGAAATGAACAAAGAAAATGAAAAAGGAATGGTAGGAAAGGTAATTAAGATATAGAGTATGTAACTGTCTAAAATTACACCAATACATTTCAGAATTGTGTGGGAATATTTTGAAGAAAATATAATCCTTTAGAGTACAGATTGGTTAAACTTTATAATTGTACATTATAATGGACCATTGCAGACAATTTTTGTGCATTTAATTGGGATTTCACTTCTTAACGAGTAATTTAGAAAACAAAACTACGGTTTTGTTTAAAACTTCTCTGGCTGTTGGCAACAAGTGTCGCCATATTGACCATAATAAAATTGGTATGTACAGTCTAATCACAACCCTGATGGTCAAAACTAGTAACACAAGACCCAAGTAGTAAAAAGGAGATCATTTCTTTAACATTTAGATTACAAATGGACAATGATCCTTGCAGGATGTGTTGTATTTATCCACATCTCTCTTCAGTCTCCATGCACTAACAGTCAGGCACGTGAGGGTAAGAAATTCAATGTAGCTGTAGTGATATGGGTGGAAATTGAAAATGTAACTTTACAGTTGAGTGAACTATAGTGACCTGGGAGAAAATTTGAGGCCACAAAATCAAGGAGTGTAAATGAGTTTTTATCATACGAAAGGTAAATGGGCACACTCAGAAAAGACAGGATTCAAGTTCAAGAGCTTCTAGAAAGATGACTGAAAGAGTGTGGTTTGGAAAATGGTCTTAAAGTAGAGGAGAGTCGTAGGCTCAGAGTTTTAAGGAATTGTTGTTTGCCAGTTATTAGTGCTTAAGGAGTTGTGTGGTAGCTGCTGGCTCAGCTCCCCCCTTCCCTCCCTTGCTCTTTCTGTCTCTATCACTCTTCTTCACCTCTTTCCTTCTAGACAGTAAATCATTTGTAGTTTTCATTGTGTTAAATCATTTTGCAGAGGCAGTCAGTGTGGCAGAATGGGATAGTTGGCAGTCAACATCAAAAAAGAGCACCTCTGGCTATCCGCAGTGATAGACAGATCGAACTTTTGTCGCTCTGCACTTATTCCAAAACGCTATCTGACACAATTTTTTCGTTTACCTCCTGTCTTTCATTTGTGCATCACTTTTTTGTTGCTTACTGTAGCCGGTCAGCTTATGTGTTACTCATCTGCTCATTTTACTACTGCACGTCTTTTTCTCTGTCTGTCATCCACACTAACGCACACTCAAAATGTCGATCTCACAGTTGTTTCACTCTGTCCCTGTGAGAAAAGAAAGACAAAACAACCTGCCAGGAAGTATTTCTGAGAAACAACATAACCGTTGTACAGAAGGTGGATATAGCTGATTGAAAGACCATTTATATCAGTGAGGGCAGAGTAAATAATGATAATTATTATATTATTTACAGTTCATTCAGCAACATTCCTGCTGTAAGTCCACATTTCTACCAGTAGTTGTATCA
Organism: Oplegnathus fasciatus; assembly: GCA_003416845.1. NCBI lineage: Eukaryota > Metazoa > Chordata > Actinopteri > Centrarchiformes > Oplegnathidae > Oplegnathus > Oplegnathus fasciatus. Next base: position 220,138 of record NTHP01000567.1, on the reverse strand, counting down.
ATTTCAGTGTCCAAGTGCACTATATACACCGTTCTATGTCTTCTTATTAAATATATTTTATGCCCTGCAAACTGAGCTGTGCTACATTTCAAGTGTATATACTTGAAAATTTCAACACCAGAAGTAATTCTGCCCTACTTGGGCATATGTGGGCATACGTCTGTAAACTTTAATTTCATTTACATGTAAGTGCACTTCTAGTAGAGAGCCCTTTTGCCAAATCATGAAACAACAGCTTGCACAATATGCAGCATAATGTAGCTGTAACAGCAAAACTATGAATAGCTTAACCCAGGAACATGTCTGGGTGGGTGCATAACAGTAATTATCAAAGGAATAATGTTAAAGTAATGTTATTAAGTGCCCTGAAAAACACACTGTTGTTAATGCTCCGCAAAGCAATATTTGGGATATTTTTAACACTGCAATGAAGTCAAATGACTCTCTTTAATGTGAAAGTGTTGCTAGTTTTGCTGATCCCATTGAGAATCAACTGGTCTGCTGCACTACGCAGCTTTTAGCATATGGTTTTTATTTATGTATGAGTAATACATAATAACAAAAGCTTTACATGAACAAGTGGTTATGTTTTACAAATCATGTATTACGGTTTACAAATTATGTATATGTATTTTTTATCATTACTTAAGAAGTACTAAGTGTAATGGTAAATTACAACACAGCTTAAGTTAATGTTTTAGTGTACTTGCAGAAATATAATTAAATAAAACCTAAAATACACTGCTTAAAAAATAACTTGTGCAAGTAAGTACAATTACTGCTCAACGTATTTTTTTTTTTTACCATTTATTCTTTATAAACATAATAGGAATGTATTTACAATATACACACAGCATATTGATCACTGCTTTCAGTACGGATAAATACTATATGCTCCACATAAGGAACATTCAAAACTTGGCACTAAACTTAAAGGATCACACAATATACATTACGGACCAATTGTATATGGCCTAAAAAATATGTTTGTGCTGCTGATAGCTAATAGCCGCTTCATCATTTTGAAAAAGCGTGCTCTTACGAGCGACAGAGGAACGATCGACCAGTTTTTGTGGTTCGCAGCAAAGTAACTCCCTATTTGAGTTGTATTTCTGGTTGCCTGTTAAATGTAAGTCCAGTATTCACTCACCTTTTGGCACTGGTTTGGTCAACTGCTGAGAAAGTATTATATGTTATATTCTAGATATTTAACTTGCTTCACCAACCACCAGTTTACTTTGCTTCTCTGCCATTCAGGGATTTGCAAGTGGTGCACATTTATTTTTTATGACCTCGATTACTGCACGTGACTTGGGATGGTTTTATATGGGAGGAACAACTGGGATGTTAATTCTAAGTGGGATCTACAAGATTACCCTTTCTCTCATATTACAGGGAGTCATTTGATTCAATGTTAATATCAAAAATTGTGTTTTATGGAACTTTAAAGACTTTTTGTCTCTCTTTCAAACCTGTTTCCTGGATGGGTAGACCTTCTTGCTTTAGTTGGAACTGAGTTGTCTGGTTTTACATAGCATAACATATTCAAGCTAAGGTGCTGCCAGTAGTCTTACCATCCCTGTGAAATTGCTATTTGTTTTTGCTAAATTGTACATTTCCCATGCTGAATCGACTGCAAAGTTGCATAAGAAATGAAACGTCAAGGCAAACTTGTCACGGTCTGTGGTTTCTCTTCCCTAGTTTGTACAACAAAGCTGTTTCCAACAGGGAGTACTGTCATTGTATCCACAGTGATTCCACTGATGCTGGGCTGAAAGTGAGGGTAGAGCGAAGTGCGGAGCTGCAAATATCATGTTAACCAGCTCTCGGGCAGAGACGCAGCCAAGTTCATTCACATAGAGAAGGGATAATCAGAGCAGCATGGGGGAAGGGAATAATGGAGATCATTTCAAAGGCTCAGATGTAAAATGCTGCTCTCCACATCTAAACATGTACCTGTGGATTGGAACGAAGGAAGGACAGGAGGGAGATAAAGACAGAGAGAGAAGAGAAGCAGACGGTGCAAAGAGAAACAGAGCATGTGGAGTGAATATATATTCTGCTCCAAACCAAATCTGATAGCAAGGGAAGGTCAGATTAATAGCTTCCAATTCACTTTCAATCTCCTCTGGACCAACACATGTGGCCCTCTGTGCCACTGGCATTATGGCACATACACACACTCTCTGGCACAAACTCTCTCATTCACAGATATCTTCAGATACATACAGACAAAGACAAATCCAGTGTAAATAGAGCTTTTCACAATTTGTGCCTTGTTTGTGAATATTTTGACAAGTGCATTTTTGAATTTAACTAATTTAATGATGCATAGAAAAAAAAGCTCAAGATACCTGTTTGATATTTAACCTTTATTCTTTTACCCATCTGCTTCCAATTAGCATCCCCCTGTTAAGCCTATTCATCAAGTAATACCAGGTACGGCTGCTGATTGGTTTGGCACTTAGCAGTAGTTTAACAACATTTGATGCTTGTAATGGACCATTTGGACAAGGTCTTGGCAGTAAAATTATATGAGCTTTAAGTGTAGGATGCATACATTACATCAAGATAACTACATATTAATTAATGGCGTGTCTGTGTGATGGGGTGGTCCTATAGATCAGGTTGGGCAATGGATATTTTATTGTATTGGCTTTTTCCAGTGCCCCGCATCAAGAAAATGAGATTCAGCTACATTTAATGCACATTGACAGTTCTGGAATAATCATTAGACACAAGAAGATGGCTGTGAAAAACCCTTTAGGTTATGTGATTGGATGATGATTGGATTAATGCAGCTAAACTGGACTATTTTATACAAGATGTCTGCTCAACAAAATCCGTTTAACTGGTCGAGAATTTTCTGGCAGTGGCTGCAGGTGTTGCCTGTTATGATGTCTAAAGGTACTTTTCGCTGAACAGTGCTTGGCAGGCGAAGCATCCTGCCGGGTTGCGTACTGTCCCCAACATGCAGTCAAATGGATATGTTTCGGTTTTCAGTTACAAAAGTATAAAGTTGGAGGTAGAGCTGTAGTAGGTAAAAATGGATGGTACCATCTTCTGTTTTTAGGAGCTGTTAATGTTTTCTTGTTTTACATAGACCTGTGCAGCCCCTTTAGATTGTAATTGTGGTCTATATGAACAAATTTGACTTGACAAGACCTGACTAGTTCTGGCAGGGCACTATAGGATGACATGTGCATTGCTGCTGCTCTTGGCAGAATTTTCTTCAGCCTCCATCTGCTTTGGTTTTATTTTTTTTTGTTTTGTAGCATCCTGGAGGGTTTTTAAATTCACACTGGAGGGTTGAGGATGGAACATGCTTCTCGGGGAAGCACAGAAGTAAATGTGCCTGGAGTTTGTTTGGCTGTTATATTTGTATGGTTTTTATGTACAGCATTGATGTGCTTTTTCTTTACTGTTTCAAATGTCCCTGACATGAACTGGATCAGCCAGTGAACTTGCTTAACATGTCCACATGATGCATTGTTGATTTGAAATGTGTGCACATCTGCTCCTCTGTGAACCTCAGCGACCTATGGTTACCCATACCACCCTTCTCTGTACAGGCCTGCAGAAACATTTATGTGTATCTTTGGAGAAGAGCAGCAGGGCCCAAAACCACCACCCCCAAAGCCCCCCCCAGATCCTACGAGCCTATACCATATACCACAGGCTGCTGCTATCCGCATAATATCTCATCACGCAGTTAAATAGAGCAGGTTGATGCTTAGAATAGAGGAAATTATGCCACAATTTTTGCCGGTGAAGAGATGTATAGTTCAGGGAACTCTGTAACTCAGTAAAATCAGCTCCTGTATCATTTCCATCGCTGTAGTTTCTGTGGTTGCCATGGTAACACAGAGAGCAAGCTGAAAAAGTTGAACCACCATAAACTCTGACTGCAGCAGCAAAGAGCCGTGCGCGTTCACAAGAGCGGTAGCCACCCACCCTCTCCTTACCGTTGCCGGTGACCACGGCGGCATAACCGCCGCCATGTTTCCGCTGAAAACAGTGGAGATAGAAGCGGCAACCGCTCGCCGTCTGAAAGCTCCTTAATTCCAGCCTAACTTGTAATGTTTTCTGCATGTCATGACTGGGTTATCCATTTGCTGCACTGTATTGCTGTAGCAGGGTTAAAATGTGAAAATGTATTTCCGTCTCTATTTGCTATGAACAATGATGTGAATCCACACAGAAGCTCAGTGAATGTGAGTTTGTCTTCACGGTGTTGATAAGGAGATGAGCACTGTCATCACAATGTGTACTATTTGTACATGTTTACGTATTATAAACTACACGTGAACCAATATACTATACATTTATATCGCCATGTATTTTGCCTTTGTATTCCAAACAGTGAAATCCGGGATAGTGATTTAGTGTATCATTGCTCTTATCTGGCATTTTCCATTACAAATAACCTCTAGCCAGTTATTGGCTGGAGTTAGGTGGTGCAGCATTAGTGTACTTGTATTTTGCCAAAACTTTGAGGAATGATGCATCTCTCACTGCTGCGTTCTAGTATTCAAAATTACACAGTTTGAATTCCCAGGGGGAGCTACAGTTGTTGCCTAAAACTAAATAGCATATTTAAAAAGTATACCAATTGACACAGACAAGGTGTTCATCAGTCAGAGGGGATGACATGTTTACTGGTGTCTTGATTCTCACTGTGCCTGCGTGGTGCAAAATTGATTTCTTGCTGAGCTCCTGCCAATGTAAATCAAAAGGATTTGGGTTTTTTTCATTCAGACTGAAGATATTAATATTAATGATATTGTTATTTAGCTAATATTGACAGCCTAATTATAGTGGAAAAAACAATTTCTGTACAAAAACTGGATTCACTTTCTTATCAAAGATTCAACGCTCTTGTACTGGTTGTCCCGGACTATTTTTTTTCCCTTTCTGCCTGGATGGTGTGGCTATATATTAGCCTTTTCAGAGTGTTTGTATGCAGTGGTCAGTGTTTCTACCTATAGAAATGGATACGGGTTGTGGCTGTGTTGCCAGTGGGAATAGAACTGACAGCTAGCCTCCCTCTTTGGGACACGCCTTTCTCATAACTGGACATGCAGCATGGATGAAGAGAAAACTTATTTATGAAGACATGTTGGAATGGACTGTTCTGAAGCTGTCAACAGCTATGATGGAAAAAAGAGACATCTTCTGCCTTCATNTATCCATTTGCTGCACTGTATTGCTGTAGCAGGGTTAAAATGTGAAAATGTATTTCCGTCTCTATTTGCTATGAACAATGATGTGAATCCACACAGAAGCTCAGTGAATGTGAGTTTGTCTTCACAGCATTGATAAGGAGATGAGCACTGTCATCACAATGTGTACTATTTGTACATGTTTACGTATTATAAACTACATGTGAACCAATATACTATACACTTATATCGCCATATATCCCTTTGTATTCCAAACAGTGAAATCCGGGATAGTGATTTAGTGTATCATTGCTCTTATCTGGCATTTTCCATTACAAATATATAATAATAATGTATATCAATTGACACAGACAAGGTGTTCATCAGTCAGAGGGGATGACATGTTTACTGGTGTCTTGATTCTCACTGTGCCTGCGTGGTGCAAAATTGACCACTATTTTTTTTTCTTTTCTGCCTGGATGGTGTGGCTATATATATATATATATATATATATGTTTCTACCTATAGAAATGGATACGGGTTGTGGCTGTGTTGCCAGTGGGAATAGAACTGACAGCTAGCCTCCCTCTTTGGGTCACGTCTTTCTCATAACTGGACATGCAGCATGGATGAAGAGAAAACTTATTTATGAAGACATGTTGGAATGGACTGTTCTGAAGCTGTCAACAGCTATGATGGAAAAAAGAGACATCTTCTGCCTTCATCCATTTTGTTTCTTATATACTTTTTTTATACCCTCTCCAGTTTATTCTGCTGCTCTTCTTTTTGCAATCCATTTTTCTTTTACTGTCTTGCCTTGTCTGTCTTTGGCTCTCTCCCATGCTTTCCCAGCTGCAATGCTTATGCTAATGCCGGTATTAATCATTATGCAAATGTAACTGTTAATCACTATGCTAATGTCACTGTACCTACCTGTCAAACTGGTGGAAAGGCTGCATACAAGGACCTGTCCTTTCCTCTTCTCTTTTGCTCCCTCTACCCCTTAATGTATTCAGTCTTTTAGTTTACATGTAAAATTTGAATCCAGTATTCGTAAAATTAAATTTTTATTTAATTTTTTTCTTCCCTCCCTTTTTCCTTTCTCCCACTGGACTGCTTATCTTCTGCTTCTTTTATCACTGTTGTTTTGAATTTCACCATGACTGAACAGACACAACAGTGCAGTTGTAGTAAGCTAAAATTGCAGCTAAAAACACAAAATGAGTCATTCAAGCCAAAATGTACATATTTTAACCTCTTTGCCAGACAGTTTGCTCTGATAAGCTGGTTTACTCATCTTACTTTTCTCTCTCTCTCTCTCTCTCTCCTTCGTCCTGTATTGTTTTCTTATCTCACCCCTCCTCCTGCTTTCCCTCTCCTCCCTTTGAAATGTTTGCTACCACATGTTGACAGAGCAGTGTGACGCAGACAGGGAATAGGCATCCACAAGGAAATCCCACTGACGGTGTGTGTGGCAGTGTGTATGTGTGTAGAAGAATATGTGTGAATCAGATTATGTTTTTTTTAATGCGTTTATATTCACTTATGTGTGAGGGACAGAGAGAATAAGAGCATCCGCGTGAGTCAGTATAAGCAGTCATGCATGTTTATGTACTGTACGTGTGTGTCTGTGTGAAAGAAACGAGACGGTGTGTGTTTGTGTGAATGTGTGTGTTACAAGTGATTGCTAGTGACAGCAGTCACCAAAACCAGGCACAACCAATCCCTGTCTGTGCCAAGCTTAGTGGAACAAAACTGAGTATGGCCAATGTGTATGTGTGTGTATGTGTGTATACAGTATGTGTGTGTGTGACATGTATGTGAAATACGTGAACCCACTGTTTGTGGTTTTTACCAATTCTCACCAAAAGAACACATATATTCTTTTAAAGGAGCTGATTGGTTTAGACTGATTTTCACGAGGATGTTATGTCTCCATTTTTATTTCTGTTCTCCACAGTTTAACGAGTTTCTTGTGATAGAACATGAAGAATAAAATAGGGAGTGTATGAAAATGAGCTGCTGAATATGCACCTGGGTAATCAAAGTACGTAAACAACAATAAAGTGCAAATAAATACAATAAAATGTGTTTATTTTATATATTTATTATATATTCATGCTGCGTGTGGTATTTTTTAAAACCTTTATTATTATTACTTTCTATTACTATTATATATTATTATTATTATTATTATTATTCAAAAAGTCTAAATAATCCCCAAAAAAGTATATTTTACCCAGTTCTACATGGATTTATATCCATTTATTGCTCCCTACTGCGTTATGTCCGTTGGCATAGAGAAACAAAACAAAACGAAACACTCCAACACGCTCAATCATTTTAACTTGCTTCTGATTAATTTCACATACACTGAACAAGTCTAGTGTTGGTCAGTCCGCCCTCAGCCTTATTTTCTGAAACACCCCTTTCTCGGTCTGTCTGTCTCTCTCCCGCTTAGTGCTTTGTTTTTGTCCATGAGTGTCAGTAGCCATTGTTTGCGTTCTAAGATAAAGGCCTGTTATTAAGCATTAAGGCCATCAAACTACACTGGTATTTTGTTGGCTGTAATCACTCCCTGACCATTACTCAGCCATAATACATTGGAATTATATTAAGTGTTATAAAACCAAGTCATCTCACTTTGGGCTGTTACATTTACTACAGCCAATTATAGAATATAAACAATGAAAGGTTAAAACTCTTTGTAATAGACCTACATACACTCTCAGACACATAATAATTAATTAATTCATGCAGGCCTCTGATTTATTATTATATTAACCTTAAACTGTGAACCTTCACCCTCATCAATATATGGCCTTTACCTTTGCCTTAAGCTGTGATATAACTGAATTTAAGCTATAATTGACTACAAAAATAACTGCAAGGCTTTAACTATGAACATATGTATGTGGAAGTAATAATTGGGCAAAAATATATTAGAGCCCCAAAAAACAAGCAAAGGTGCTGACAAGTACACAGATATTATATAGTGGGGAAGAAATTGCTTTTCAATTCAATTCAGTCTGAAAAAATGAAGAGGTGCATCATGAAATCCTCCATTTACTCTTACAAATGTATTGATATGTGCTATAAGCAAAGTTATTTGTCATTATAAGATATGTCCCTGCAAAATAGTTGTGTATTTGTGGAAGGAATAATCCAGTTTTGAAATAAAACTTGCTGAATTACAAGCAGCAGCAAAATGGAGATACATTGTTTTGGAATGAACTCTCTCATACAGTATATTCTGCAGGCTCTTCACCATCTTTTATCACAGAATTGGCGGATCCTATTTCACTGAATAGACAATTTGTTCCTTGGCAGGAGCTGCAATTCATTTTAATGGTCAACCTTTCCCCAGTTAACTGTTCTGTTAGATCTTTAAGTCTCACTTCTTACAGCAGTTAGAGCCAGCATTGGCAATGGCACAGACAAATGGGTTAGCTTAATAAAATTTCAGAGGGCCATGGAACAGAGCACAAGTACTTTTTAGTTTAATTTGCTGACTCTCATTGGTGTGAGTGGAGGGTAACATGTAGGAGTAGAGAGAGTCAGAAAGGTAGAGATTAAAAAAAACTAATTTAGAAATGGTATCCTGGAGTAGTACAGTATCTTATTCTCTCAGTCTGATTTATTTGGTGCTACTTTTAGCCTTTACATCATTACCTTAATTGCGATGGCAGCCTTCTGCCCTCTGCATTTTACATTGCATGTCAGTGGGTTGGATTAGTTGGGATATCTGTTTGATTGCTTTATGGCACCAGACACTAAATGGTCACCGTTCTTTCAGTTTCTTGCCATGGCAGATGGTAGAACAAGTCAAAGTCTTACAGAAAAATCACTGCCAATATGATTATATATTTTGATAAGTGAAATGGAAAACCTTTTAGGAAAGGAGCAAAGAGGAAAAGGGATACAGGCAAATCACCAAATCCTGCCTCAACTGTAATTTTTGGGTTGTTTTAATAGAATAATACCAATTAAATAAAGCACCTTTAAATTTTTGCCAAACAATGTTGCCAAAGGACCAAAACATGAATAATCAACAATGTTATCCTCTGTTTAGCTTCCTTTATTGCAAAAATCAATTTTATGTCTTTCGCTGTACGACATCATCTGTACATTCTGCAGGTCAGATAGTTCCCATGAGCTCTCTGTGCCTCCAGATAGAGCTAAGAAACAACAGCTTTGTTTACCCTCATACCCACCCCCTTTTTTTTTGCTTTAAAATTTCACACACCGCATCACAATTTCATGGATCAATTTTTTGCCTTGGCCTCTGCTTTACAGTCCACCGCGGTGTTACTCACCCTATTGTGCTGAATGTCATCTATAATATAGGCCATGTGTTTTGAGGAAGCGATCAATAATTCAGTAGTGGCATCATTGAGATGATTGAGAATGGATAGGTTTGGCAGGATTTTTTGTGTTCCTTTGGGATTTTGTCAGTGGATCATTGAGCTTTGGTAATACACTGACTTAGTGAACTCTTTGGGTTCTTTAATTGAACACTTCCTCTCCTGCTGTGATGGATAAGATTGGACACATGTGAAGGATGACTTTGAGTGTACATTATTGGCTGTATAAAGCGTATATGTTATTGACACATCTATGAATAAAAAAGAAAGAACTAAGTAATAAAACCATACAAAATCTACAGAACAACATTTGCACCTATCTTGACATTTTGCTACTGCTACTTGATAATTAGACATAATTGGACTTGAGATTAAACTATTACTGGAGAAGATAAATATTGTATACATAATTCTAAAATTAGTTTAGCCAACATTAAAAAATGTTCATATGTTTTGCATGTCTACACTGAGTAAAACTAATGGTTTTGTGGAATTGTGTGCATTGTTATGTTTAGCTGATTACTCCCACCTGTGCTTTACTAACTAGCTTACTAGTTAACATTAACCATTTAACCACAGCAAACAACATACAGTATTAGTAAATGTGTCATTTGCCATGTGAAGACAGCTGATAAAAATAGCTAACACTTGAAAATGGCTAGCAGAGCTGCTACGAGGATGTTCCTTGCTTTAACTGACAGTTTCTGACGGACTGCACCCTCTATTTAGTTGAATCTCAATATCACGAATATCACAAGGAAGAATTGTCTTTTTGTTGTCAATAAGCTTCAGTCTATCACTATTAGTCGTTGTCTGTGGACTAGTATATTAGCTTCTACTGCTAATGAGCTAACAAGATAACAAAATGGTGTCTTGGTTGCTTGATTTAGGAGGGAACTGTGTGAGACTCCCACATCCATCCCACATTAGAGGGGCAGGATTTAAGGAATTTAGGTACAGTTGTCATTTAACATGTAAAAATGCTGCACTTTGCACCTCTACGGTTGAAATGACTGTTTATGTTTGCATCACTGGCATTTGTAGTGTTTCTTAAAAATTAACCTAGGTTAAACACTTTCTGTTGTAAAGAGGATATTGCAATGGAGCTACCCCCTTTTTCCTGGTGTCAATCTCCGTGTGCTTATTTTAAAAAGTTAAAGTACTATGTTTAACAGTCCTTCATTGGCCTTCCACCGCTTTGACCATCTGACATTTGTAGAACCTCTGAAAATGGAGCTGGATTTTAACTAAAAAACAACAAGCTTTTCCAGTTCTATGTCATAAATTTCAGCAGAACCCAACCTAGTGCCAAATAACATAAATCACAGTTTGGAAGTAGAGGCCGCAACTCCCACTAATAGTCTTATGAATGATAAGTGCACCAGTATCTTGAAGTGTATAGTTATTTACTCAAGTTTAACAAAACTTTAACAAGTAGTCAGATCACATAGAGATGTTGACCGCACGGATTCAATTTGTAACTCTTCCCTGTGTGTCATATCCTCTTTGCATTTACCCCCCCTGCTCCAGACAGCCCTGTGCTGTTGATGTCATGTATTGCTGCTCTGCCTTCATGCTGGTTGCTGCCAATACATATTATTGTCAGCTTGGCATCGCCCACTGAGCCTGCGGGCGCTGAAATAACACACTGGATCGTGTAGAGATGGTTAGAGGGTGTACAACACCTGTGTGTGTGTGTGAGTGTGTGAATAGGTAAGGGGTCATCCAAGGTGAGCAGCAGCCTTCAAAGAACCCAGTAATTAGCACAGCAGGTTCCTGGTTCCTGTTGTGTGTGTGTGTCTGACAGTGTGTGTGTGTGTGTGTGTGTGTGTGTGTGTGTCACCACAATCACCTCTTTTGTTTTTCTCCTCTGTTTTCTTCCTCCTGCCTCCTCTCAATCCTTTCATCCCTCGCTTTTGCTTTCCCGCACCCCACAGCCGTCTGTGTCTCCATGGTGATGTATAAGTCAGGTGGTCTGACCCCGTGCTGGTTATGAGTTCTCTCAGACCTGCGTGCGTGTGTGTTATTTATAACAGCCTGTCTGGCTATCCTCAGAAAACCAAACACTGATGCAGAACTTTTTTCTGATACCTTAACTCAACATAAAGACTTTCACTGGACTCCTGTTGTTGTAGTTATAAGGCATTTTTGAAACTTTATATAGTTGAAAAATAGTCAAAATGCATTTTCTAACAGTGATTTATTGTATCAATGATAAAGTTATCATGTAATAAATATTAGTTGGTATGTTCTTGTTCAAAAATATAACTGATAATAAACAAAGCTGATAATTAGTCAGACTTGAAAACATCACTGTCCACCTCTCCCATATTAACCTAATCCATATTTGGTTATTAACTTCCCGTGAACCTTCCATTACTTTTGATGACATTCAGTTCAGTTTTTAGTTGATAAATTAGTCTCAGAGTGCAGTTGATTTGCAGCATATAAACACAAAGTTAAACAAAATACAAAAATACAGAAAAAAAGCAGAAACCATTAAAGACCAATTATTTGAAAAGAAAAACACAGAAAAAACCCTAAACTAATAAGCTAGAAACCTACAAAACAAAACAACCATACACACTTTGCATGCGCACACCAGTGAGTCATTTTATATTATTTGACAGCTGATGGGTTAAAGGAGTATTTATATCTTTTTGACTTCATCCTGGGCAAAGGGAAGTAAATACCAGAGGAAGGAGGAATTCAACATGAAGTCAGACAGTTACAGTTCAAAAGAACAGTCTGAGCCGTAGCCGCAGTCTGTCTGTCTATCACAGAGCTCTGATAGACAAATGTACATTTCCTGTAAACAACTTCTTGGTTATTAGTGCGGCTCATGAACATGGCATTAGTTGTTCAGATGTTCTAGATAGAACTAAATATAAAGCAATACAATGTTTAAAACTGCTTATTGTCCAACTCTGTCTCCTTTGCAGTACATCATTACGTTGTGGATGAACTAAGTGCTTCACTGACAGGAGAGACTGAAATATGTGTCGCATCTAGTGCTTCAAGTCAGCATTCAGTATTTTACCGAGACCACAATCTTTTCCTAAACTTAACCAAGTGCTCTTGTTGCCTGACCTTAACCATACTGCATTTATCATGACGACGATGTTTCCCTAATCTTAACTAACTTTGACCTTATGCTTTAGTTACTCTTAGCTGTTATTGAAAGGAAAACAAATTATTGACACAGATTTTTGCAGACCAGTATAAACTTTTTGGATATGTGCTGCGTATACGTGCAGTATAAACATACCTTCAAAAAACTATGCCAGTCAAATTTTTCAAATAATGTTTTAATACTTTACTAAGGCCATACACACCCATGGTACACTCCCATAGGTGTTTTCGCTTATTTTATCTGGTTAGACCTCTTCTCAGAACTCTGTGTGGGCATGTACAGACTGTGCTTTATTGCCCTTTACTCCACTCTTCTGTTGCCCCATACATGTATTATTCTTATTGGTAGATTAAGTTTGGTGACTTTACATGATTCCCAGCATACCGCTGCCCAACATCAACCTGGCCAGAGGTCTAGTCAGCCAGAATAACTGAAAACACCTGTGTGTGTGTGTGTGTGTGTAGCGAGAGCCTTTAATACCTGTGGCTGTGTCTGATATCACTCCCTGGTTTAATTCACTATTCCCTATATACTTTTGTTGTTCCATTGAGGGTATTTTTAAGGAGACTATGAAGTGCATAATTTTCTCACTCAGAATTTGGACATTTACATAATGGAAGAAGGTAAATATAGTGCACTAGGTAACAAAGACATAGCTTGTGATATGTAGATTAAAAAAAACGAATCTAGGCGCCATTGCATTTTCCTGCAAACATACTTAGCTAATGCAAACTAGGTGTACGAGAACAAAATTATAGAGAGGAACTATTCTGTTACCTTCCTAACTAAAGGCAACACGCTTTAAATTTTCCAAACAGTTTCTTTCAGCAATAACAGAAAACTGCAGGACATAAGTCCTTAGACTGCACAAATGCTTGATGAATTACATAAAAAATACAATTAGTTTTATTTTTAAGGAAACAAGTCTTAATTTTATGAAAATATCTTTTTAGATAGGACATTGGCAATAAACTTCCAGATAGACGTGAAAAACTGAGACAGACCCAAATGAAGCAATTCTCCCAAGTTTGGTAAATGACAGTCATTAGTCTGTCATTAACACTCGCCTCCAATGATTGCTATCTGCATGGTGTTATCTTGGGAACTGTTGACTGGCATGCGTTAATGTGTTGTGTGTGTATGTGTGTGTGTGTGTGTGTGTACAAGTGCATGTTTGTGTACCTTTGTTCTGTGAACCGAAATTAGCGTCTCAATTTAGGAAGCGTCTAGTCCCTGCTGAAAGAGACACTTGTCCCTACAGATACCACACTTTGTTCCTCTTGTTAAGATCATGAATATTAATGTGTCACCTTGTTATGTTTCAGCCAAATTATGATGATGCCAAACAATCCAAAAATGCAGAGGACAGAGAATTCTCAAACACCCAGGACTAATTGACCTGCCTACACAGAGATAGATGTTAGAGCAATGCGGGAAGAGAGGCAAGGGAAAAGAAAAAAGAATCTAAAGGGCTAAGAAAGGAATACTGTAGATGTGTAAGGAAGGAGGAATGACTGATACAAAGGAACATCAATGAAGAAAAAAGAGGTGTAGAGTATTGGAAGGAATGACAGACTTAAGGTCTGACACTTGGACTTCACTACTGTGGGACTTGACTTGCTTGAGAGTTGACTATCTAAAGACTTCACTTGATTGCTGTTGAGACCTGAGTAGTTTTTCTTTCAAGTCTCACATTTTGACTTGATACAATCCCTGAACAATAAAAAACAAGGCAGCAGCAGGCAGATCTTGCACAGCCACAGACCATGAATATTGTATTATTAGACCTATGTATTACAAAGACTTGTTCTCAGCCATGTACAAAGACACTACTAACACAGATTTGAAAGGAAAATTTGATTAGCAGAATAAGAAAGATAGTCCCACCTATCACTGGTGTGCAAAATATAGCAGTGATCAATTTATATTGTTTTAAATTTAATAATAAATTGTACTTTATTATTTCTTGTTTTGTCTCTTAAACAACTACTGAGATCCATCAGCCTCCAGATGTAGTAATATTTATCTACAGCTGAGAAATCTGAGGAGAAACACCCGCTCCATCATCTTAAAATAAGGAAATGTGTCCACTGTGCCATCTCTCATTTCATTAAGAATCTTATTTACCCAACTCCAATTCCATGTGCATGAAAATAAAAAGCCTAAACAAGTACTGAAACGTGAAAAAAAAACCATGAAAAAAAATTGGACCACTGGTTCATTTTATCATTTAAAGCCAATTATAATAATGTAATATTCTGTAATATTCTTGTACAAGGGGGCTACAGCCACAGTCAAAGCTGAGCGCTATAGTTGAATATTCACAACACATTCACATCAAAATCGACACGCCCAGCCCGGCGGTGTGGACCAGCGCAAACGTGAGAACACACTTTGTTGCAGCAATAAAGGCTGTGTGGTTTACTGCGGTGAAACTAGAGGCTTATGTATCTACTGTTGGTTAGTACTGCTTACAATACAAGACACACACACACACACATCTGCCTTTTGCTTGACTAATCAATTATCTCTCATCCACTCACAGTGCTTTCTTTTCCCTTACCTTTCTTCCCTGTCCCCATCTCTCTGTCTCCATCTCTCATTCTCTCCCATAATGTTTTTTCTATCCAGGTTCATCTCCATTGTTTGTTCT
>NTHP01000567.1:174089-204787 GCA_003416845.1 Oplegnathus fasciatus | reverse complement strand
TGCAGACTGATAGTAAAACATATATTTTGGCTGTTGACTCAACGTATAGTAAACTTTAGTATGACTTTTTATTGTATTGTGTTGTGTTGTATGTATTCTTTCCACTGGTCCCAGTATTTTTAGCTCTATCAGTAGTTGTATTGCGTAATTGGTGGTCAGTCTGTTCCTCTGGTTTTTGCTCTCGGTTACACAAGCCTGGCAGTGCTGGAGGATGGAAATAGCGTGTAACCGTGGTCGTGGGCAGGAGAGGAAACCTACACACTTAACATTCGCATCATATTACCACCATACTACATCACAGAAAGAGAGAGAGAAGGGGAGGGAGGAAAAGAAAAGAAAGCAAGACAGAAAGCACAGAAAATCCCACCAGATGGTCTAAAGGAAGACTCTGTGTGCATGTTTGTGTCTTTTCCTGCCTTACGAGCCGGCTTCAATCTGTAATTGCACACCGAGTATTTCCCTGCTCCATTCCTCGTATCTCGCCATCACTGCTAAAAGACATCTGAGTTGGCAGCTGTTAGTAAACCAGTAGAACTTAATCTATCCCTTTCCATGCCTTCAGTCCTCCTTGTTGCTGCAGTTTATCTACCTCAGTCTATTTCCAGAATGTGATGGACTGCTAAATTAACTCATAGCACACTGATAATCTCACCATGGATCCCCTTTTTGTATGTGTGTGCACAAAGTTTTTTTTTTTAGTTTTTTTTTGTAGCGCCAAAAGAGTTCGATCTTAAGTGGCATCTTCTACAAAAAGATTAATAACACAGTATTAAACCAAATTGTGGTCTCTTTGGAGGAATGGCAGCTAACTAAGGCTTAATCAGATAACACATTTTGTACTGAATCGTTCCTCGGTCAAGATATCGAAACGATGATGATGATGATTTGATTGGCCAATTCACAATACAAATGCACACACACAAACCCAAACACAGCATGCACATATACACACAAAACAGAGGCTTCCTAATATTTTTGTCAGCGCTGGTTGCCACAGCAACAGGGCAGAGTTTGTCTTAAGGAATCCTATGGCAGCTGTGCGCTGGCCATCTGGGAGAGAAACAGAGTGGGAGACACAGACAGAAAGAGAAGTCAGAGATAACAGGAGGTGGGAAGTTGAGTAATTCTTAAAAGAATGTTTTATATGACTAAAACTTTATCATTTATTTAATTGAGTGGTCTTTTTGAGGATCTGTTACAGTTAGGAGAGCCAGTGAAACAGTTTGAGACCTGGTAGCAAAATGGTCCTATTAGAGTTCCTCCTCAATCCCAAGAACCGGTTTCATGACCCCCAGAATCATTAAATGACAAATAATTCTCAACACCTGTACGGCTTCAGGCCTGTAGCTGAACCCTGACCTCTGACCTTCCAAAAATGGGAAATGGCATGCTCTTCTGTGAAGCACTGTATTAGACAAAACTTCCCATGAAGCCATAAGAGAATGATAAGAGACAATAACAGCGCTTCATAGCCAATTGAGCATCCTGACATAAGATAATATTGATTTTAAATAACAGTATGTACCAAGAATAAATATAGTCTGGTTCATGTAAAAATCCTTCTAACTATCAAGCATATTTCCAAATACAAATTCAGCTTGGTGGCACACACTGTAAAATGCAGCATGGAGGCTGATAGAAGCATGTCTTGCTAATGTATAGATACTGGCTGGCATCTATGTGTTTGTAGTTAAGAGTTGAACTGATTTTAGACTTATAGGAGTTCCAGTTTCTTGCTTCATTTGTGTTATTCTTGTTTTTCTACTAGAAACTCACCTTCGGGCATTTTTGGCAGTTGAAGGGCATTTAACATTCAAATAGAAGAATCTAAATATGGAGACTTCACAGATCCACTGTGGGGGATGCAGTTCACCGTAGCACGCAGTCAGCATCAGCCAGCCTAGCTAGAAGCTGCCAATCTTGTGAGCGGTGGTCTCATTTGTTAATAGTAATTATACTAATGTTGCTGAGTTAATGTGTTAATGATTCATAGTTTAAAAGCTTCATATCACACCTTTAAGCAAACATCAGTTTCAGTCTAATTAAGAGTGATGACAAAAGTCAGAAATGACTGTTTGAAAGGCCAGAAGGCAGCAAGCTGATGAGCAATGAGAGATTCATAGAACAAGCAATAGCTTATTTTGTTACTGTCATCCTGACAATTATCCACATAACCTTTACCATCCATGTGTCTGAGTGTTTCTGAGTGTGTGTGTGTGTGTGTGTGTGTGTGTGTGTGTGTGTGTGTGTGTGTCTGTGGGTGCGTGCAGTCTTCTGACCTGACAGCTTAGGGAAAAGAGGAGCTGACATGAGACGCTGTGAAGCATTACCGTGTGATATCCCATGACATTTACTGCTGTCCAACACACACACATGCACACGCCATCACCCCCACACACACACTCCATCCTCCCTTCATCCAGTCAGCTGTGCTGGATCGAAGAAGCCCTGATGGAAAATTCTAGGAAAGAAAAAGACCTGCCAACCTCTCTGAACGTTATACAGTGATGGAGGAGAAGGTTCAGGGAGGAAGAGGAGGGAGGGATAGACAAAGTGAGCAACTGAAAGATAGATGGGAATGTGAGAACATGTTTGAGGTGAGATAAATGTGTAAAGAACAAAAAAGCAAGACTAAAGCAATAAATGTTGTTAGAATAAATGGGTGTATGTCAGATGTGCTGAGAGCAGCACAGTGAATGACATCAAGTCAAGCTTTTACTTTTAAAACAAAGTAAATAACTTAGCAGGTAAAGTTTCATGCTCAGTAAGCAATCCAGAGGTGACACCATTCCTTTTGCAGGAGAAAAGAAAATCACAAATTTATATGGTTATACCAGTTTATGGCTTCTTTATACTGCTTCAACCCCATTTGCAAACAATTTGAACCAGTTTATCATTGCTTTAAAAGTTTAAAGGAATATACTGTGCACTTTCTTTCTGTGAATAAGATGAGAATATTTCATGTTTGTGTGTTAAGTTGTAGTGGTTAGCCTAGCTTAACATATAGTTCAGAGAATGGCAGGCTCTGTCCAATGTGAAACTCTAAAGCTATCTTTGTTCCACGCAGTCCGTCCGGGTTGCCACATATGATTGGTGAGCACAGGTTTTGGTTTTGTCTCTTAAAGGTCAGTTTTTCTCATCAAAGTGTGTTTACAGGTCTTGGGAACTTCTGCTGCATGTGTGAAAAAATATTGTGTAAAGCCTTTTGGGTCTCAAGAGGAAGCCGCGTGAAATCTGATAAGAGTCTCTGCCTGTCTGTCTGTCTGTCTGTCTGTCTGTCTGTCTGTCCTCCTTTCCTTCAATTATCTCAACAACCGTTCGTCTGATGGACTTCACACTTGGCGGGTGCATTGCTGAGGACCCAAGGAAGCACGGTGTCGAGTGTGAAGTTGTTCGGATGAGCGATTTTCGAGAAAGCTGCAAGCAGCCATACCGGAGACCAAGCAAGCGGCCGAACAGACACGTTTTGAAGCACTCGTTTTCTAAGTGCAATGACAAATAGAGCTCCTCCTGTATTATTAGCAGTGGTAGAAAAATGTGCCTCATGACATGATGGGGTCTTACTTAAGGACACCAAAGCCCCAAACCAAAATAACTTCTTTCTATCTCTCTCCATCCTTCTCCCCTCTCTTTGTGACTATTTACTTCATTTGATAGTCGATCGGTTGCCATGGAAACCGGAGGTCGTTTGCCTCCTGCGTGTCTCTTTGGATACAATAAAAACAAGAGAGGGAAGGCGAGAGAGAGCAAAGGCAGAGAGACATGGAGAAAGGGTTGGAAAGAGTGACGCCATGCAGTGAGGTATTAAGAATTCATTTAGCCCCCGCTGCCACACACTTTCAGCCTCCCAGCTCTTTCCAGCTCTGTCACGCTGATGCTTTCGGCACATCCAGATCTTTTGGGTAATGGTCTCCAGTGCCACTGAATTTTATCTGGCCTTTTAAAGTCTTGGATTCGTTTCCTGCCAGCTGTATGATGTAACTGAATCTGCTCCTGGAGCTTCGGATCAAACTTTGTCGTGGCTTTACTCTGCAGGTGTGGACCTTGGGTTGCCAGGAGAAATCACAGCATGTCAAAAGGAATGTAAAATGTTTTTAGTGTTGAAATGAGTCGATTTAATCAGTTAGTCAATCGTCAGAAGATTATTTAACATTTGTTTAAGCAATATGTCACTATAAATTGAATATCTTTGGGATTTGGACTCTTGGTAGAATAAACATAGCAATTTTAAGACAACAACTTGGGCTTTCAGAGCTTGTGATGGCCATTTCTCCGTTAGTCCATTAATTAGAAAATAATCATTAGTTGCGACCCTAAACAATCCCTTAACAATCAACATCAAAGTGTCTTTAATTAAGGCACTTGACAGCAAACTGGGATTGGATATATTAGTTTGATGACATATAGTGCAAGTAATAGTGTTATTCTCTGTTATTCTCACATAATATATAAGTTCACCAAATCCTTTATATGACAGTGAACTTATTACTTGCACTGTTGGCTTGAGCCTCTCGCCTCCTATCCTTCTGACAGTTGCTGCCCTAAAAACCTTTAACACCTGCCTTACTCTCAGATTTTCCTTAAAACAGATTTTATTGGAGGGTTTATGTGTCCCACCATTGCTTAAATGCGGTTTTAGGAGCTTTTCATCTTGCCAATGACAAAGAATCTATTAGGGAAAATTCTAAATACTACACTGTTTCACACAAAAATGCTCAAATTCATCAGAAAGCTGTCAGAAAGCCCTATCAGTCAAACTGTACTTCCAACTATTTTAATGGAGCTTCTCAGTGACCCGCATTGAAATACTGTAGGTGTTCCCGGCAGCTTCCAATAGTGAGTGACAGCCGCTGGATGAATGTGAAGCAGAGCATGCTGAAAAACAGCACCCTACTTTGCAATCACTCCCAGGTAAGGGGAAAAAAAAAAAAGAAAGAAGGTTAAAAAATTCCGGAGGTGAAACAGTTCTATAAAACAATTTCTGAGTTAATCTTCGAACACCCTGTCTGTAATAGAGCTTTGTGCTTTGTATTCCACCTTATTCTCCATCCAGTTGCAGTGTTGATGTGCAGAGAGCGTCTGTGTGCGAGAGGAAAAAAAAGATACAGAGCCTCCTCCAAGGCACGTACACTAATTGACTCATTTTTCAGAAGTGGAGAGAGACAGACAGACACTTGCACATTGTTAAAGGCAGCTCATGTATAGGCAGCGTGCACGAGAAGCTAAACTGAAAAGCTGTGCAATCTGGCAACTTACAGAGGCTGTTTTTAAAGAATGCATTTGGCAGTGGAAATAACCCCGAGATAATGCTTATTGCATTAGCCCAAAGGCTGTCATCATTAGACTGGGGAAATAAGAAAGCGCTGACCCGCAGTTTTATCCAGCCATGCTACTCACATTAAAGTGTGTATATGCCTGGAAAGACTGCACTTTTTAGGTGGCGTGTTCACAGGCGCTGCCTGGAGGGTCTCACCACGAGCTCAGTGACACCTGCGGATGATATCTCTGTCCTCATTAGGAAGGGCTAGCTACAGAAAATAGCTGAAGTGGCAAAAGTGTGTATGTGTGCGAATGTGTGCATGTTAGCCTTCAGTATGTGCCTGCCTGTGGAACGATGACATCGTTTGGATATTTGTAAGGGGACCTAAAATTGATTTTATTACATATAAATGACAAAAAGAAAAATGTCATTTTCAAAATGCATATCGACCCACGTCATGTACACTTAACACACGAACAAGCAAAGCTCATCTAATCCCAGATCAATCTAAAACTTAGCTCTGTGTTTTAATATCTTATTAAGATAATCAATGTATATAAAACATAAACGTATCTAAACTTAAACATACCTTAAATTCGCAAATGGTAGCAGTATTTAGCTCAACTGCAGAAAGAACCAGACCTTTATTTCTAATTTCCTCTTTTGTATAAGTATATCTTGTCCTATTAGGATCTCTCCCTGTTTTCTGGTCGATTTTAATTAGCATTTTACCTGTTACCTGTATTGATTATTTTCATGACCATATACATTTCCACACCACCAATTCCATCAGTACAACAACAGTGGCGTGTCATACTCACCACTCTGTTGCCCAGAGTTTTCCTCCTCGAACAGAAACACTGTTTTCATTCACTGTATTTTTTTTATTTTTTTTTGACGTTTCCGTTTTTGTTTTTCAATTGCTGTCAAGCTACTGTCAATGAAATGCAACACTTCCTGCATGTTTCCCAATGAAAGCCTCCCACTGGCTTACGGAGCATAATTCCTCATGTTTCTAGTATTCTTTTGAATTGAAACATCTGCGGGAAGTGTTGAGTTTCAGTGACAGTAGACTTGACAACATTTTAATTGAGACTCAAACCAGCTTTTATTTGAGTCGTTTTAATCACATTCATTTTTTTAATTTTATTTTACGATAATTCAATTCAGTAGGTTCTGGCCTCACTATTATCCTGCTATTCTAATTCTTACAGGTACAAATGACCAAAGTCTGAGATGTTTTGTTCACACTGCTCGTGATACTTCTGTGCGTATGATTTCCAACCTCTCTACAGTTTTAGCCGTTTCCATATTAGTAATGAAAATGAAAGATTGCAGTGTGCGCACGTACAAAGGTGTGCAATTGTTCGTGTATCCATTTGTCTCACTGCTTTTGCTTGCATGTGCACCTCACTGTGTATTTAATATACAGAACCTGGCGGCCAGTGCTTTTAAAAGCAATATTTAAAAGGTATAACCCAATTAAAAATGGATCCTACAGCGTATTAATCGCTGTGTGTGACGTCGGTTTGGCAGTGCAGTCTGTGAGGTTGGATGAACGAGTATTACTGTAGATGACAAATCTTGCCTCTTTACCTTCTCTCACATGTCTTCTTTACAGCTATTAGCCTGCGGGACATCAATATTAAACATGCCTCCCTGCAGCGCTGAATATTTCTCTTTAAATGATCTCCATCAGCTGACACGCATTGATTTAATATTTGATTTAATGTGAGACTTAATACACACAAGTGAAGGTGTGTGTGTGTGTGTGTGTGAGAGAGAGAGAGCGTGTGAATGTGTGTGGGTGGGCGAGTGTGAGCGTTTATGTTTTCGAACATGTTGGTTGGTTTGCGCGTGCATATCTTCGCTTGTGTACTTTTCTGCCCATGTGTGTGTGGTTGAGTGGGTGTTTGTGTGCATGTGTGCGAGGCTCTGTCTGTGTGTTTATGTGTACGCATGTGTTTTGCCCACTCACAGCCTATCTTTATCCCTGCTGTGATATCTACAGTAGTCCATCTCTTTCTAGGAGGGTTCAGGCGGGGCCAAAAGAAACATGTTGAGAATTTAATCTTTTCTGGGAATTCTGTCTTTTCAAACCTGCACTGTAGTACGCTCAGAGAAGAACAGGTTCCCTGATTGTCTGTCTGTTATTTCTTGCTGAAGCTGCTCCTGTGTTGTAGGCTGCTGGGGGAGCATTTTAGCATCCTGTGCTGTATAGCCTCGGGGAGGGATTGGACCTCCTGGGCTATTACAGCACATCCTCCTTCACACGCTTGTTAGCCAAGCAGTGCACTCCCTCCCTCAACACACAGAAAATGCATATTGAATCATTCCGTCACACTCTGCTGCTTTGTTTCTGTCGTTTTTCTCTGGCATGCAGCTTGGTTTTGCATGTTCTGCTCGCTCCGTTAACCTTTCCTCTAAACAAGTGTTGTTCATGCCGCGGTGCTCTCAAAACGTTTGGCAACACCACAGAAATTGTCTGACATTTGTTCTGCAGCATTTCTCTAGTCATTCTGAGTAGTCAGAGTAAAATGGGATCTTCCTCATATGAGGAACAAGCAGGGTTTCAGTGCCTTGCTCAAGGACACGCTGACAGTAGACGGTGATAGAATTCAAATCTGTGAAATGTACCTAGCATCTATTAGAGCTTGTTTAGCTAATCTGGATTTCTTCTGGGGTGCATGTGTGAGTGTCGGGGGAGTAATTCAGTTAAATGGGAAATTGCTGGTTTAATAGTCTACACATAAACATCACACATTATATTTTTCTTTGCTACTGCAAACAAGACATCCTCTGTTATAACTGCTCTTAAAGCTTGTGCTTTAACAGCAACATTTAGACAGTAGTGGTCTGTTGAAAATCATGGCAGGCCCTAAAAGTCAAAGCAGCTCTAAAACTATGACATTTTGTGACTGAATTGGACCCTGCAGGGTTCACCTTTCATTGCTCTCGTTTTGTTAGAGTTGCTGCAGTTTCACAATAATAATAACTTTAAGGGCTAGTCGTAAAGTTTTTAAAGCACTTTGGTATCAATGTTAGAGTATTGGTAAGGAAGAGGCCTGTAGGAGTGATTTGACCTTGTGGGTTTAACAACAGAAGATGACCTGTGGAGTGTCACATTTAGACCATGTACAGCCTTTACAGTTAAAAAGATACACTACCATGATACCACCTATTATTTGGAGTTCTTCATTACCACTTTTGTCATCATTATTGACACACCTGTTTATCATCACCAGATAATTATGAAATAATGAACGAAGAAATTGTGAATGAAAAGTCGCTGGCTCTTCATCCTCCCAGATTGTTTCCTGTTCTGTGTCACTCTATGAGCTGTTCTCCTTAACAGTCTTGTGTTTCTACGTGGTTCGAACGTGTGAGCATTATGGTGATCTTGTTGAACTGCGTGACCCTGGGAATGTACCAGCCCTGTGAGAACATCGACTGCTCCTCAGACCGATGCCAAATACTGCAGGTACATACAAACACACGCATACAAGCAGACACAAACATATTTTCTGGGATCATATTTTTTTGTCACAAAATGTCGGAGAAGCCAAATCTGTGCACATTTTTTGAAAAGCTTTCATTTTTTTGGATTTCTCCAGATTGTGAGGACTGTATTTTGTGGTTTGTGCAGTTTTGTTTTGATGTTTTGACACACACACACACACATTGATGTTTTTACTGTCCATCTGTTGATCCACCACATGGGTCCAGTGTGAAATACAGTATGTCTGTAGCTATTGGTTAGACTGCCATGAAATTGGTCCCCAGAGGATGAATCATAATGAATCTGCTAATCCTCTTTTCTTTTTCTTTTGCATGTCAGTATTGTCATGGTGACCACGCTAATGTTTGCATTTACTTCAAAGTACTGTGTCACTGCATCCAACTACAGCTAAGGCGAGGCGTTGCTGGTTTGTTTGATCTGTCAGTTGATTTATCCAGTTCCCCTAATTGTCTCTGCATTTATCTTACTTGTGTCTTAGTCCCTTCTATTTAAGGTGCGAGGCGGAGATGCAAAAAAAGGAGGAATTGAGAAAACACACATTTTGGGAAATGAGACATCCTGCCCTGTTGTTGTGACATTAATTAAAGGTGACCTCCACCTCTCCGACGGCTTGGAGCTGTTCTGTAGTATTGTATTGCACTCAAGTTTGTATTTGAACAAGTAATGTGACTGTTCAGCCAGTGAAAAAGGACATTTACCACAGCTTTTATTGACATTTACGCTAACACCACCCTCTGGCTAATATTTACATTTAAGTCACCACAACTGCCACGGATCCACGACAAACTTTGGACCTTAACTTTTATTTATCTTACAATTTGGCCTTCTTTACAATGAGCAGTACAGCTTCACAGAGCTGCTAGTGTGGCTGAAGACTCTTGTTTATCTCTTCTCTGAAGCACTTTGTAACTACTGTTTTTATTGTGCTCTATAAATAAAGTTTGCTTAGTTACACAGGATCATGTATATTTGATCAGAGGCTCCACATACATCCATGCTGTAGAAAAGCACTTACACATATACCTGAATACACAAATTCAAATACATCCACACACGTACGTGCCCTCACGTTCCCAGAGGCAGAGGGCAAAGAGTGTGCTTCTAGTAAGTGTATATATGTAAGCATTTATTCCTACATTCTCGTGTTGACACATAAAGACCACACTAATTCGCATGCACACACTCTCTTCCCTCTCTTCCTCTCTGAATTCCTTCCACTCAATCCTTCCTCGTCTCGCTCTCGCCTCGCGCTCTCCCTCCCATGCTGGGGCCTGTAACTCCTCGCAGCAACTCACTGCTAGCATGTGGTCTTTATGGTGCAGCGAGCATGACTTTCTCACGTACGGCACCTCAGCAGCTTTCCTCGTCATCTGGCAAGACGCAGGATCCCTTCTCACTTATGTCAAAGGTGGCCTGAGTGGGTGTAACATCTGTGCGCGAGAGTGTGCACGTATGTCTTCAGTCTGATGGTGTGAAGCGCTTGTTGAATCACCCCGGCATCCTGTTTTTCACATTCTCACACGAACACACACAAGGCACCACACTCATCATATAACAGCCAACACACACAGTAGATTGATTTGGCTCCCTGGGGGAGGAGGCTGGTGAGTTGGACCTAATAGAATTTCTCCTCCAAGTATCTATAGACCCTATTCAATATCAGCATGGATTTAGTGGGCTACAGCGCCACAGTCAATACGCTCCTCTCAGAAAATCCGTTGTTCAATACCGCGATTTCAATGGTGCTTCACCAGCACAATCTATAAGCTCCAACAAATGTGGACTTAAAGACCTCTGGAAGCTTAGCCAGTTATTTAGTCAGCTAGTATCTGCTTCTAGATGGATGGATGGGTGGATGAAATGGGAAAAGATGGTTTGGATGATAACTAAAGTCCAGATTCTGCTTCTTAGTTTGTTCTGTAAGAGTCAGAGGCAACAAAAATTGTAGTTTGGTCCCAAAGACTTTCGAGGCTTTATGCAGCCTCTTGGATGTGTGTTGAAACATCTTCAAGACCAAACAGAAATTTAATTTGCATTTGATTTCCTTCTAGCTATCTTATGACCTGGATGGGTGAGAATCTTCATAGACATCACAAGTTGTTGTTGTAGAAACAACAATGTTTTCATCTTACTGAATAGGAAATGTAAGAGATAGCAATAGCAAGCCCTCAGAAAGAGAACTGCGTGCAAATAACGTCCTTCATCACAAATTACAAGCACAAATAAATGCTTGAGCTTGGACACAAATCTACCAAGGCTGATGCACTTGTGTCTTAAAGTGTTGTATATAATAGTAGAATTCTTTGATCTGACTTGCTGAGTTGGATTGAAAAGTACTTTGAAGATGTGGAGGGTTCGGAACCTTCAGAGCTACAAGTGATTTTCAACAGTTTTTTATATAAATGTTTTTCTGTTTGAATAGAAAGATCTGTAACACCATTGTGTAGTAATGTGCAGCATAGGACTCATAAAACATCAAATGATATGTTTTTCCTTCCCTCTCCTCTCCCTCTAAATCCTACCTTAAAGCGATAACTGATAACTGTCAGATTTGTATCTGAGGTAAAGTCAACTATTTTAGCAATTAACAAAAGGCCCTCCAAATGACATAGAGGCATTACTGAAATAGTATTATGCATTTTGAATAGGTGTCATAGCCCCACAAGTCTATTATACTGTAATGTAGGTATCTTTTTAATCCATGAGGCAGAGTAGTAACACCTTGTTTAAATAATGTAGCCAACCCTAAAGTGCTACTTTTTTACTGCACAGCTTCCATGTCCACTTCTTCTGTGTGTGTGTGTCTTGTCATACAGTATAAAGGATGAATCCAACAGTCCACCTCGGAAAGCTTTAGAGGACCCGTTAATGATGAATTTGTTGTTCTTCATTTATCCTACATGGACAGGGCAACATTTGGACCTCAATGGTCTTCCTCAGGTCAAGACATTGTCATGTTTATGTAAAATAAAGGAAAAATTGGGAAAGAGACAGCAGTGCGCGGCTACTTTTTCATCTTTTATGCATATAATTGTTATCGAACTCCAGACAATCAAGAAGCACATGCACATCCATAATTTCTTTGCAGATCAATTTACTTTGCCAATTAGAGACTGACTGATATATCAGGTCGATATATTTGTCAATATTGACTTATCACGGATATATCAATATTGGCATATGTCTGTTGATAGGTAATGACAAATTGCAGTACAGGAATGTCAAAGATATGATGTGTGGTAATTTAGAAATAAATCGTCGTTACATAGTTTGTCCACCAAGTTTTTTTTTCAACTGTAAAGTGTCTTCCTCAGTAAATGTCTTGGTCATAAGTCATAAAAAACGAATTTAAAGGATGACCATATGGGGTTTATGGGGAAGATGAATATTGTTAGTCAGTAATCAGCCTCAAAAATTAAGTATGAGTCGGGCTATACTTGCAACACACAATAAAATACACTCACGTGTACACACACAATTTTCTACTAGCCATGGCTGAGAACAAAAAAGAATAGAGACAGATAGAGATGGAGTGCCAAACAAGAAAAAAGCAGAGAGACGGATAATGACAGAAGTTTAGAGACAAAGAGATGTGAAATAAAAGAAGAGACAAGAAGACAGGCAGAAAAAGAAAATAGAGTGAGAGGTGTAAGAAAGAGAACTGTGGAAATGTCAGAGGAGGAATTACAAAAGGTAGCACCTCGTCCATCTTTCTGGTTTGACAAAGGTCAAGGTTGCAAACTTTGACTGTTCCTCCACATTAGTAGGCCGGTCTGGCATCTCTACGCTCCTCCAGGTCTGCTGAGTAGGATGCTTCTTTTCAGCTTCTTTTTAGCTATTGAACAAAGATTCACATCAATGGTTCAGATTCAGATCATGTTGCCTACAGTACTTCCCTCTGAAAATCAAATTACAGGCAACGCCAAGCGCGTCAGTTCATCTCTAATCCCCCTGTATACACAGAAAAGAACGCCAGCTAATCTGGGCTTTTTGCTCACAACAGCAATAACACGCATTAGCAAGCTGGGATCTTTGATTTATTTGGAATTTTTTTCTCTCTTCTTTTAATTAGATGCTTGATTAAAGCTGCGAGTGTGGTGGGGGGATGTCGATGTGGGGTTTATCTCTGATTGCTGCTCAAACAAATTATTTTCCATTACCCCACCATTTAGGGGAAACTTGGGGGGGAGGGAAGGAGGAGAAAAATAGAGGTTTAATAGAGAGAAGGAGGTTAGGAGAGAGAGATGGACATATGAAATTGTCAGGGAGAGAGAGGAGAAATAAAATGAATAAAATGGTTGTAGGAATAGAGATGGAAGTAAGAGATTTACAGGCAGGTGGGGAGGGAAAGGTGGGGTAATAAAACTGAGAGAATACCGGGCGGGAGACAGGGCTAGGAAAGAAGGGGAGGAAAATGGGGACGTTACTGAAACCTGTCTTGGCTCAGTATCCCTTTTATAAGTATCCTGATGCAGGATAGGATCACAGTTTACCTTCACAACAACCTGAATTTTTGCTGGAATCACTCCAGTGTGATCCCCCACCTCATCCCCAAGGTGCCATTGGTTCAGTGTCTTGGAAACAGAGCTAGAGTCATTGGCTGAATCCAAATCTCCACCTTCTGGACTTGCTTTTCATACAGAAGTGCTGACTGTCTCTGGCTTATTTTCATTAAAGATTAATCTGCCGACTATTTTCTCAATTAATCAATCAAGTGTTTGGTCTGTAAAATGTCAGAAAATAGTGAAATATGTGCATGGTAATTTTCCAGAGCCCAAGGTGACTTCAACCCAAAGATATTCTGTTTACTGTCGTATATGATGAAGAAAAGCATCAAATTGTCACATTTTAGAGAACTATTGAATTTGTCATTTTTGCTCTAAAAAGGTTGCAGTAGTAGTCATTAGTCAGTCGACAGAAAATTAATCAGCTAGTCAGTTAATCGACTAATTGTTTCAGCTTGAAAACAATTAGCCGATTAGTCAAAGACAGGTAGAAAATCACTTAAATGTATCTGAAACGTATGTACAAACTGCAAACTGAAGGACGTATGAGGAGGTTCAGGCTGTCTAGTCATAAAGATTAAGAAGACCTTGGTGTGTCTCAATTTTTTGAGATATGCTTGTTTTGGTAACTGGTGCTGACTGGATTTTGCTGTTTAGGGAAGAAGACGAGACAGCTAAAAGGAGCCATACTTGTACATGTAGACTAGTGAGGAAGGGATTAGCTGTTGCGTAGAGTTATGCTTCCTGGCCTGTTCTACCTGTAATAAAAACATTAATTTCAAGACAAAAGAGACTGACCAGAGAGTGTTGTTTTATTCATCACAGACATAAAGTCTAATGGTGATAAAATGCAAAATGAGACAGGACTTCAGACCTCAACAATTACCATGGATATGACTAATGCCAAGATCTTGATCTTATAATCCCTCTCAGACTATTTTTCTGAATGGGATCACATTTGCAATTTGTGTGCAGTATCAAGCATTGCTATATTAAACTGATTTAATAAATGTACATATATATATTTTAAAGATTAGTTTAAATACATATTTGTGTTGTACGTCTTAATGGTGTCCAATGTATTAATAGTTAGATTATGGGCAATCTTACAAGCAAAATCTAATGAAGGTCTGTACCTGAAACAGACTCTCTGGAAGTCCGCAAAATGTCTGCAGGAAGTGCACTTGAGGTGTTGGAAACTTGATGAATTGTGGATTTGGACAGCCCTTGTCTCCCCAGACTTCACAGGTATGAACCTATTAAGTCTGTAAGTTTGGAAGTTTGAGGAAGTCCCGACATTTGGTTTCAGCCCCCTTCATATTGACGGAGCAATCCTGAGATGATCTAGTGCGCACATCTTGGCATTGGCCCGAAATGCTCATTTGATAAAGATGAGTCAAGCAAACAACATTTCCTCCATGCTACTGTATGTTGTTGACAGCAGGCAGGATGGACCCATTGACTCCAAGTTCTGACACTGCTATCAGCATGTTGCTGCAGATTCATAGCACCAGGTGGTGTTTTTCCATTTGCTGCTCCATTAATTTCACGGTGTTCAAGATTTGTGTGACAGGATTTTTTTTTGTTTGTTCTATGTTCTGTACCATTTTCTGCAAACCATTGTTTTAGATAACCTACACCAACAATCACATCATATTCAAAGTCCTAAATCATACATTTTCTTTCAGTGGTCCCCAACCCTTTTTGCTTGTGACCCTTTATGTAATACAAAGCAACGTCTTCTTGCCCCCTTTCCTCACACGAGTTGTGAGCTGTTCCCTCAGCAAGTGATTTTCCTTTCTCAGACTTAGACAATAAATAATAATAAATGGTAAATCTATACAGTAATTTCACATGATAAAAGCAATGATTAGAAAAAAGTCAGAAAAATAAGTATAACTAGCATTATTTTGTTGACCCCTTAGACTCATCTGGCAACGTCTTGTGGAGTCTCAACCTCCTGATTGGGAGCCACAGTTGTGGTAACTGCAACGAGTAACTGACACTTAAAGGGTTTGCTCACCTAAATTAAAAGATAAATATTTTCCACTTGCCTCCACTCGTATTAAACCAGGTAATTAGTTTCACATGTACCTGCTAAGGTTTATAGATGTCCGTCTCTGGAGATGAATGGATGTTTGTTTGTGGTGCCCAAAGCACTGAGGAATGATGTTCTCTTCCTTTTTCATTCTTGACACCTTGACTCTTTGTCTCCTTATGTCTTTCTGTCAGGCTTTTGATGCATTCATCTACATCTTCTTCGCTCTGGAGATGGTTATAAAGATGGTTGCTCTGGGAATCTTTGGTCGACGCTGTTACCTCGGAGACACATGGAACCGACTGGATTTCTTTATCGTCATGGCAGGGTGAGGACCTCCTGTTCCCTTCATTTTATCCTTTTTGTATATGAAGGGACTCACATGAGGGTGAACAGTGAACGGTTTTGTTCCATCTCGCAAAGTACAAGTTAAAGCATAATGGGTAAACACCATATTTATATAACTCATATGTAGGATTAAATGGGAACAGAAGCTCATTCATTCCCAGTAATGTGTTTTCATAAGTCTATTATTAGTGTTTCTGTATGTTGAAACTACAGCTTCCATATAGAGCATGTTTAAATTAGTTAAAAGTTCAAATGTTTAATTATGATTTATCACAGGTCTATTTAAAGGCCAGGCTCCAAATCTCATTTTTCCGCTCAGCTTTCTTTGTCTTCCCGACAGTTCATGATCCATTGTGCTACCATGCATGGCCAATCATGTCGGTGTTAAATATGTAACATGACATTAAATATTAACATGTTGATAGTCACCAGCTTTCACCTGGGACATTGCTGACAGCGATAATGTAATTCAGCTGAGCTAATCACCTCCATGTAATTGAATGAATGAGCTGAAATTACCCCGTCATAATTTTTGCACATGGTCGTACTGTTCCTGCTGACTTAACGGATATGAGCCAAAACCTTTGGCTGGTGAAATAAAATCATGTAAACTGACTGATTTTACTCTTTATGACAAAAAAAGACAGACCAATAAAGAGTATCATTCATGTGTATGTAGCACTTTTTTAAATGAGGTCTACTGAGACAAAATCTACTGAGCCTGACTCAAGTGATCAGCTATCAGATGAACCCTTGAATACGTGACCCTAATCTTAACCCCATCCTTTTTCAATTTGTATAAAGCAATGTGATTTCTGCTATGTGATTTTGTGCATTCGTCTCATACATCGCAGCTTATACAGTCTCTGTATAAAGTGAGGCTCTGCTAGCAAGAGAAGTTGTGCCTTTTTTAAATAATTTGATGTCTTATCTATTGATGAGGACAGGGATTGGAAATGTGTCTTTCCAAATGCAAGTTAGGATTTCAAAGGATGCTAATATTTAATAAGTTGCAGTCTGTGTAGTATTGTAGCTTCTGTGAAAACACAATAAGGTTGCTTTAACACTTGTAATTCCATTCATTTGCTCCTGACTAAGGGGGGAAAAATGTATATATACACCATTGCCTTGTAGTTCTGGTCTGTTTCGTGTTCACACGGCTTATTACAAACAACCCAAGATGTGTAATTATGAAGTCAGATAGACTGACAGGTAACTCATTCATTGGACAGTTTTGGCGACTGTCATCTTGCATCATCAGCATACATGGACTCACGAAAGGAATTCAAATTCTGGTGACAGCGAGTCATGCAGCACTTTACTGCACTTTATGTGTTTATTTATCTTCTCCGGTGTCACAAATAGCTCACAAAGAAATGGTTGATTATTAGCGTTAGTAGTTTAGACTGCAACTGGACCTTGCACGACATGAATAATGACTAATGACGTAACAGGTACAAACAGGACAAAAGAAGACGAAAAAGAGGTGCCATCACATTAGTAGAGGAATAGATGCTGTGGGACTACCACATCATTGAAGAACTGCTCCATAAAACACAAGCACACACTGCTGTTTAACTGCTGTTCACATACTGACTGATCGGGAAAAATTCTGCACTCACATGCTGACACGCATATGTGTTACCATTGGTACCAAAAGATCTTGAATATTCATTCGTCATACAAATTGCTCAGACAAAAGCTTTCTTGAAAGTATACAATCAGCAGATGGATTTAACAATAGTTTAGCTTACATGCTAAAATCACATATCTACCATTACAAAATCCTGTGGTTTCGGGGGTTTCAGTCGGGTTGTTGATTCCACACTAGAGGCTGAGTGACAGCTAAAAGACACTAGTCTAAATGATCAAACCAAATGGGCACCAGAGTTCATTTGAATCGAACCAAACAGACACTTAAGGTTTTAGTTGCATGTCTGCCCTTCAAATTCATAGCCTAGATAGCCCAGTGCGACAGAATAAGTAATGAATGAATAAACTTGGGTGTGTCGACCTTCACTACAAGAATCCAACTCTAAATCAAATACACTTTGTGCACTTCCTATACAGGTGTGCCTCAGAAGGACAATAGGTTATCGTTCTCATATTTTCATTGCATTTTCATAGCGCAGCTGACAGCGCTGTCTAGGGCAGGAAAAGTTGATCATTTTAACTGCTGTACCGCTACTGTATATTGTAATGAAAACATAAAGAATATTCTTGTCTTCGATGACACATAATTAATATTCTTTCATGTGTGGATCACTCACACTGGTTTCAGGAATTAATACACGAGCTCTGCATTCTCACAAACACCAAGACCTTATTGGTAGGCTTTCAGCTTAACCAGCAATTTTACTAGACAGTAAAAAATACAGTTGGTGGAAGACTAAAGAACGCAGCAGAAAAAGCTCTGGCATGAAGAAGACATTTCCAAAGCTGGGGTACCACATTATCTCTTGGCACATAAGAATTAAAGTAATTAACATGATTTGATGACTCAAAACAATCAAGTTGTATCCTATCATTTCTCAAATTTTTTTAAGAGATCATTAGTATGCAGAGTAGTACCCCCCACAATCAGTAAACGGATCCCTTTTAGAGGAGGTGACACCAATAGGTTGTCTGGGGATGCTGTGTAAATATCTCACATCTGTGTCTTCCTGTTGGCTGAAGCTTTTTTAAAGAGACGTTCTCCATCATGTTGGAGACTTTCCAAACATCATAATTGACTTTGACATACTGTACCCAGAAGAACAATTAGGAATAGTCAGAAACAAAATGATAAAGTGTCTGTATAAAGTTTCAAGGGATTTTAGTCATAATTTAGAAACTCATCAAATATATTTTTTTTGTATACAAACAAGCTGATACTTATTGCTTTCCCCTCAGTTGCTCAGAGATTTAGTATTGCACCTCTATAGTTCCAAGTTGGAGAGTTATCCAAAGCGACTTACAAGACGTTCAGTCAACCATGTAGATACAACCCTAGAATTGCCAGTATCATACAAGTACATCAACTTCATCAAATATACTGAACTTACATTTAATTTACATTTAAAATTAAAGGATAAATAAAGATTTTTTTTTTTATCCTAAAGTTAAGTCAACAGTATCGCTCAAGCTCCAAAACTGCTGGGACTGACATTTCCGATAATTAAAACTCCAGAGCACCTTTTGTTAGATCTCCTTGCCTGGTAAATGCCCAGATCTTTCAGACTCTGCACCTCAAGTTTGTACACAAACTTTGGCTTTCTATGAAGACCACATCCATAGTGCGTTATGGGGACATTCATAGTGAATTATAATGCGTTCAAAATGCTTTATGACTACACTCATAAACACACATAATGCTTTCTGATACACTATATCAACAGTCATAAAACATTATGGATGTGACTTATAATGAATTATAAGTTCAAGTGTCTTATGGATGCTCTTGACTAGTTAGAGTTTGACTGATAGAGCTTATAATACATTATGACTACCTGTACTCACCTATACACATCTGAACAGTCAACTGTAGTAAGGACTCATAGTATGCTATGATAGTCCATGCACTGTCTTAAGTTATCATTGTATGTGTGAAGTAAAGTGAAGTACATACTGATGTATCTATACGTTATGATGAAACATGCATTATTATAAACTTTCATACATTTGCAGTCTCTGGCTGTAATCTATGTGCCTGTGCCGTTTGTTACGTAGCGGCAAGGGCTGGGGAATCCATTTGCTACTTATCAGCTGATAATCAAACAGGAGCAAGTCGGGTGAGACTGTGGTTAACTTTAATTCCATCTTATTCCAACTTTTAAATGTTAGAAGAGACAGTACAGTGCAGTTCCATTTGAATTCAGCCACTGCACGGCATGTGAAATATGTGTTTATTAATCTGTATTGTTTTTACGATGCTGCTGGTACATGCGGTAATTTGTTTACATGCAGCACAGAGCTGTTGATTCAAGTCAGCATGAGTGACATGATTGAAAGACAAACTTGATGACTTATTTAGTGAATTCCTGACTTGACAAAGCTCCTCCAGAGCCGCAGAATACTGTACATTTTACAGCTGTTTTCATAGGCTGAGTAGGACTCCCCATGCCAAGTAAAATAGGTTTTATGCCTAAAATCGGGGGAGTTTGTATTAAAGTAGCTACATGATATTGCAGCTAATGAAGTAAGTGGTTTGTAAAATGGAATGAAATATCTTTGGTTTTGAAACTCCAGACTGTATTCACCCAAAGAACAAACATGAATACATGGTCTAATTTAAACATGCATGTAGTTACCAGTTGCAGCTACCAACATGCAACTTTGGACTCTCATGCCAAAGTGCTGCACTACATGTTAAAGTTATAATCTCGAAGATTTTCATTTAAATAAATGTCTCTATCTATCGCCGAATGATGCAACGCACTGGCGATTGAGCCTATGGCCCACTGATGAAAGCCCTTGCATTTGCAGTGTTACAACCCGGGTGTCGGTGGCGACTTCCCCGGAAGAATCACAAGAGGCGCACAGTTCGGCTTTTAACAAGGCTTTTAACACAACAGGCTCGCTCTTCAACTCACCTGTGAGTGAAGCAGCGTACTGTTTTTTCCGGTCTCTGCTAGCGTTGTGAGTAAACGGTTACTATGGCCGAACAAACAAAGAACAAAGAACAAAATTTTTGAAATATTCACTCTCACTGGGAACTCTCTTTTACTTCTATCCATCATCTGCTTGTGAAAAGTCCACACCACAAGCCACACTACATGATATAAGCACATCTCCTTTCTCTGCCGACTTTTTCTCATCCCACAATGCCCTCTGCAATATTTAGGGAACTAAATTCAAATAATATTCAAATAATTGTTTTAAATATTGCGTCAAAAGAAAATGTTAGTACTTAATATTTATATATTTCTGTTACATCTTTCTTAGATGAATTATTAATTTCTTCCTTTCTTTGTCCCCCTTGTAGTTTTTCCACCATTTTTAACTTAGCTTGCATTTTTCTACCTCACACATTTTCCCTTCCTCTGCCGTTTCGTTTCCACCCTCTTTCGTCCTCCTTTTCTTATTTTTCCCTCAAGGGAAGGTGAGCATTTTCATTCACTTTTACTGCCCTGGTTTCTCTAGATTAAGCATAAATTTCAACAGTCACAAGTGCACTGTTCCAGCCCCTAGGCTAAAGATACTGCTGCCACCATCTTGCTTTCTCACCATGTTTTATCTGGTCTATTTCTTCCACCCTGATCCCACAATTTCAGCTCATATGTCTTTCCTCGCCCGTCTTCTCCTCGTCTTTCCTTCAGTCACCATCCTTTAAGCAGCAGCCACAGAGATATGTGTGCGCCAAACCCCAATGCTCAGCGTGCGTGTTGCGGAGAGATACCGCCACCACCACCAATTACTCCCCAGTCTTACATCCACCACATGCAGCGTGCGTATCAGCAAGGAGGGGGGCATGGGAAAACGTTGCACCCCTGGGAACTAGTGTGCTACAAACACAAACAGTAGGCGAGCTGCAGGAAAGGGATTAGGAGCAGCATGAGTTCCGCACCAGGCTCCGCTTAGCTTGCCTGTACAGCTGAACCAGACCCCTGCACACAGATTGTATGGAGCAGTGTGTGTGTGTCGACGGGTGCGGAGAAGGCAGGTGTCCAACATGAAAGTTTGCTTTTTTAAGCGAATTCTCCCTCAGGCACAACCCCCTACTGAATGTCTATTTGTCAGGCATTTTTGATTTTGACAAACAAAACTCCAGCTGGAAACCTCACATCTTGTATTGTTGTGCAACATGACTCAAATGAACATTTGTATTTCATTGGTTTAGATGTTGTTGGGTCAGCTAAACAGTTTCATGTCAACATTATGCTTGACTGAACAGTCACTACTTACACTCAGTATTTAAAACATTTGAATGTGATTTTTAAAAAAATTTTAAACTAAATTTATATCTGCACACCTTTACTAATGCACGGTAAATGGTATGAATGGGTGATATTAAACATTCAAAAACAAGTCTAACTGAATTCATAAATGTAGATATAAAGCATTAACCAAGTGTCTTTTGGTAATCGGCCCAACTGGTTTGATGCAGGATGTGTTTGCAGAAACCAGAGTGCCGCTGTAATTTAGATTTATCCCATATTTTAATATTAAACTTTGTTAATGGAACCCATCATTTTATAGTACATTCAAATATGTTTAGGCAAACTGTTTCTCTGATTTATTTTCAGTATCACCTCATATTTCTTAAAGGCTTCATGTGCGTACATGTACAGCAGCCATTATGGGTCTTCAACATATGGATACAATGGAAAGGTAAACATGTGAATGCACAAAAACAGACAACCCAGTCAGATCTTCGTCAGGTTAAACAAATGCATATTTGAATACAATACTATTTCCTCATGTTGTCTCACACTTCACTCTCTTGTGGATTCGTGCTGGTTGTCCAGGGTCCAGCCCAGGGTGTTATGGGGAAAAAAAAGAGCCTCTTCAGGTGCAAAACTGGATCAATTTCTTGTGGACCTGGAGTCAAGAGTGCAGACCTCTCCACATTGTTAATGTGTAAAAGACAACATGTTGTGAGAGTGTCAGGGAGTCCTTGAAGGGCAAGGTGCGTGTTTTGCAATAATGATTCAATGTGTCTGCACTGTCACACTTTCACTCCTATTTAGCACTTGCTTCACATATATTATACACACGGTGCATAACCCAGTGAAACCTATGAAGCCATTGTTGTTTTTTTTCTTATTGAACAACTAACCACAGTGAATACATTTCCTTATTCATCCTCAGTTTTTTCTCTGAGGTCTCTTACAGCTGAGATAACGATGGCAGTTCCGTTACGCACAACAAAACCAGCGCCATAGGATATCTGTCGCTCCGTGTTCAGATCTTCTGTGTGGGGATTATATATACAGCTGCTCATGGCTCTTGGTCGCAGTAATAACATTACTTCCAATGAGTGACGCTGATCCTAATTTGTTGGAGCGCTGCGCCACTGTGTTCGCCTGCAGCAGAGTGGACAGGGAGGAATAGAATGAAAAAAAAAAAGCGTAATGAAGCAAGAGAAGGCGTTAGAGTGATCGGAGTTTGCCTTTTCTGCCTTTAGTCTTTTACTGTTGGCACCTGCCGTTGCTCGGCATTAGGACGCTTGCCTTGCCCGCATTAGGAGATTGGAGGTTTAGTTGTGAAAAGATTTTTGGACGTGAAACTGCACTGAAAGCAAGGAAAATCTGGGCTTGGACTAACTTCTGTGTGAATAGTGCAAGAACCAGTTTTCAGAGTCAAAGTTGACTGGCAATCGTGCTTGAACAGATTGTTGTCAACACATACAGTAAATTAAATGTATGACCAAAAATGACTCATTAATGACCAGGGATCTTCGGCAGGTTATAGTTGATTATCTTAGCTAGGAATGTCTGGGTTAGAGCTTGTTTATGTTTTTTAATTTCTGGATTTTTGTTTCATTTACAAACAACAGCAACAAGTTTCACAGTTGCCTCCTGTCTCAGCCCGTTCCCACTTTAACTGACCTTCAGTCTGTAACCCTCCTTGGCAAAAACTGTATCCTGCCCTCAGGTTCTTTTTTTTTCTCCCTCAAAGCGACTCTTCTTCAGAAATGTGTGTGTAACTGAAACTGGAACGTGCCCCCTCGTGATCCTCAACTATTCTATGCTTGTGTTTGTGTGTGTGTGAGTGCATATGTGTGCATACTGTATATTTAAACACGTGTGTGTGAATCCCTTTGTGACAGTCTGTCATCTGGGGTAGTGTGGGAGAGGCTATCTGTGAGCGCAGGCCCAGCTTTACACCTCCTCTCTCAGGATCCATTCATTCTCTCAGCTCCTCCTCTCTCCCTTCACGCCCTCTATCTGTCTCCAACACTCAGCAGAGGGAGCAGGAGGTAAAGACACGCTGATGTGTTGCGAGAGCATGAATGAAAAATGCTAGCAATATAACGGGGAAAGGAAGGGACATCAAAGCGTATTAATGGAGAAACGTCAGGGCTCATAAATTTACACATTTTGCGCTCTAAATGCATTCTTATCCAACCTAGTGTAAGAATGACAACCAGGACCGTGTCCTCTGTTGCTCAGGCTGTTGCTCGCTTACTCGACTGTTGCTCTGAGCATTAGGCATCTTAGCAGAACCCCCACTGTTCAATGGGCAATCTGAGCCAGCTAATTGCTTGCTGTAGTGCCACTATTGTTACAGCCATAGATGCTGGTTGCATGATTGGCTCCTGATGGGCGATGCTGCACAGAAATTTCAGCTGCTGAGAGATTCACCACAGTGGCAAATGATCCTGTGTTCCACACATAATTTTATTCTTGCTAGCGTAGAGAGAATTTTTTTTGACCATTAAGGGAGGCTTATCGTGGTAGAATTTAGAAGTTAGTTGGTCCTTAAGGCAGGAAGGATTAATCAGCTTTTACAGCCCCTTCAGATCTTATTACATGATTTTATACAACAATAATAAAACCATATTCATTCTTGCTATGAAATAGAGCAACATTTTCTTCTGTTTTCTGCTTCAAGAGGACACTTTTCACTACAGTTTAAAGTCCTCTTATGCTTTGGACAGCTCAAAATATGGAACTACTGGTTATGAAGCCCCTTCAGGCAGTAAAACAGTATATTTTTAGAAACTTTCAAAATAAGAATAGATACATTTTCTTTTTTTAAAATCGGAAAATAATTAACCAAAAGCATTGTTAAAAAATGTTTGTAGTATCTCCGTAAACTTCCTGTATACCACGGTAAAGACAATACGTCTATCTCAAAATAAGGACCACATAATGGCTGTTGCTTCTTCTTTAGTGAATGGCTTTGTTGTTGGTTTTAGTTTTAGGATTTATTTGCTTTTCACTTCCTCCCTCATCTCTGCCATTTCCAGAAATTCCAAAGGTACAGCACGCAATGTAAAACGCAGTCGCGCTAATGTTGGTTTTATTTGTTTCTAAAAAGTCTTACATTTCTCAAAATGAATATAGAAATTTGGTTTGTGAATATTTAGATGTAAACATAGTAAAACAAACATTTGAAATTATGACAATATCTTGTTGGTCTTAATGAGAGATTTCAAAGTGGTTACTGATTCTAATCAGTCTCTGTGTGGAGATGACAGTCATGTCATGTTAGTGAGATTGTACATGTGTCTGACCAGATATCTGTCTGCGTGTGTCGCTGTGTCTCTGTGTTTGTATTTGATTTTTTTTTTCTTTTATCTGTGCCATCTTTTTCTCTCTGTTCTGGTATTGTTTTCATCTTACATGAATATGTGTGCTTACATTTGTATACTGTAAGTGTGCAGTCCTTCATATATCAAACATATGCTTTCAGTATCTTAACCGTCTCCCCCTTACATTCTGAGCTGCCAAACCTCGGTAAGGAGAACAGATGGGAGACCATAATTGATCTGCGTTGGCAGAACTATATTTACACATATATCAAATTTTCTCCCTCTCCTTTAACAGAGATGAATCCTATCCGCTCTTAAAGTTTTCTGAAATATTGGATTCTCAGAGTTAAAAATAACTACTCGTGTTCCTTTGTTTACTTACTTTATGGTTAATCCGGTGCATTTGAACATTATCTATTATTATTTATTTATTTATTTATTGTCAAGGACCATCTACTCTGTGTAACACCAAAGCGTCATCTTCAAACTTCATGACTGTGTATAACCCAGTGTGTTTGACTTACGGTATAGAATTAAAAGACAATTTGGGATAAGACACGATTTCATAGAAAGCAGCAGCTTAGAAAACAGTGAAAACAATGTAAACCAATGGAACTAAGTTTTCACACAAAAAAGAAACTTCTCAAAGTATCTGTATGATACTGAATATATATATATATATATATATATATATATATATATATATATATATATTGTATGTTTGTTTGGTTGTTTGTTTGTTCTACATGAAAAACACAAGTGAAAATAGTTATTTTCATATAAATACGTTTTGTCTTTGCATGTGCTGATTCAATGCTGGATTGAATTGGTGTCTTTTTGTTTGGATTTTGAAGTGATTAACCAAAACCAAATGTTGAAACCAGCTGCTAAGTAATTATTTTGATTGTTTGTTGTTGACGAGATGAGAAAGATCAACTTGTGATCTGACTGACCACAGGGAACTCTAACTAACGCGTGGTCTGCCTGTGGTATCGAACTGTGGAAATGTTTTAGTTTGTTTTCTAGTGCTGACCTTCACTTGCTGCTTTAACTTCAGTGGTATCGTTTCTAATTTAATGTGACTGGAATCTCCCATTATCAAAATCAATGAATTCTCCAGTTATGGGACCAGGGTGGCTACTAATACAGTAGAGGTGAATTCTCCTGGTAGATAAAAGGGATAGCATCTAATTGTAAGACTCTCCCAATGACAAAACCTTTGAGTCAATACAGCATTTTTGATTCACATAGCTTATGCTGCTACCTCATTGTCTTTAATGAATTTACCATCCTGTCAGCTCTGAAGAGAAATAACTTGTGCTGCTGTAGTGCTGAATCAGGCACTCTATCATGTAGTCATTACTCAGTAAAACAGAACAGTCTGCAAGTCTGTTGAGAGGCAAATGTTTTATGGACAACAGAGTGTAATGCTCAACAAAGGAGATTGTGAGTATTTTGTTGATGTCTCATCAAATCCCCTCGTTTCTTTGGGTGCTGGTTAACAGCCTGTATATGTATGTGTACGAGGGAGTTGTTTTGATAATGCAGTTGGCTTCCATACTGCAGGTTCAAAGGGTCCTTTGTCATCTGCGGAGAGTGACGTGTGGTCAAACTGAACAATAAAGTTCTTGTGATGAGATTACTGCAGAAACCCTTCTGTGCAGTCCACTGGCAGAACACAAGAAAAACACACGAGCTGACAGAAGCAGACAAACAGAATACCACCATGATGCCAAAGGGTGACACCATCTTGGATCAACATCACACGGTCACATGTTCATAAAGCATGCTGCAGCAATATGGCTTAACATGCGATGCAAGGCTACTTTTAAAAATTCCACTTCTTTTGCATGTTTTTCACTTTTAATACAAGAATAGAAAATGTGTTAAATTGCTAATTACTGCGGTAGCGTGCTGTACTGTAACATATCATCCAATACATTAGTGGTCAGTGTGTGCATCCGTATGTGTGTTTTTATACTGTTAACTTATTGTTTTTACACTCTCAATGCACACGAATTTGCACTGCATATTTAATGCCATAATGCTATGCTTTAATGGATGATGGACATACAGTATATGAAATGTTTCATTTACTGAAGCTCAGTCTTTTGCATGTATGTGTTCGTGCAGTGTGTGTGTGTGTGTGTGTGTGTGTGTGTGTGTGTGTTTGGGTGCACATATTGCCGTATGCACATGTTGTAATTACTTTAATTGGAAGATGATGCATGAGGTTACTGAGTAAATGATCCTGAGTAGTTTTTGACACTAAGCGTATAGTAAATGAAGCCTGGGAATCAGTCTGGTATCATATTGCACCAACTGTATAAACAGATGTGTGTGTGTGTATTCATGGCTGATTATTCTCAGACAAAGTTGTAGTGTCATATAATTAATATAGAATATATATACATACTGGTAATTTCTTTCGCTTGTCAGTCAAGCAATTTGGTCAGTCCTGTTTCTGTAGGTGATGCTCATTTCTTTGTTTATAGTGAAAGATATGAAAGATATTTCATATGTCATTTAAGTATTTTTCCCTGTAAAGATAAACCTGGCACTGTTTTTTGTTTTTTTTTTTAAAAAAAAGCAAATGTAAGGCT
Source organism: Oplegnathus fasciatus (assembly GCA_003416845.1). NCBI lineage: Eukaryota > Metazoa > Chordata > Actinopteri > Centrarchiformes > Oplegnathidae > Oplegnathus > Oplegnathus fasciatus. The sequence goes on along the minus strand of NTHP01000567.1, from coordinate 177,335 downwards.
TTCATGAACTAGATGATATAAAAATTTGCATGAACATGATGTGGATTACAGGCTGCCCGAGTACTGAATATTCCCTTACATCTATTTAAATGCTCCCCAGGTGTCATATGTTCACTTTGATGATGGATGCACTTTGACTGAGTAGCATAACTGGAAGAGCACACAGACAGAGTCAGAGGTTCAATTAAGACTTCAGGCCACCCATGCTTAAAATGTATATACCCATAAAAACATGGACTAAATGTGCTTAAAATAAAATGGCCTACCAAAACAGAATTGCAAATGACATGATTCCTATGTAGTCTTTCTCTTTCATAATCATTTTAATCTCTGTGGGTTCCATGACAAGATTAGATTTAGGTCTAGTACGTGTTTAGCCTGGCTTAGCACAAACACTGTAGCAGCATGCAGCTACAGGGGCCAGATCAGTAATAGCTCCAGTACATAAGCTAACTTCTTGTTAAATCACAATTTCTACATATGTTAAAATAAGCAGCATACAGTTTGGAGTTGTAACAGTGGAAGGCGCCCTCAGTGTTGCAGACTTTGTGATTTCTTTGTGACTTTGCTGCAGCTTTCTGGACTGCGCTCAGTGAGTGGGACAGAGCAGCAGCATGTTCAGTCGATCTCACAGCAGCCAACCAGAAACATGAAGGAGCTGTGGATGTACGTGCCAGTGTAAATGACTAATCACTAATCCACATCGTTTGCCAGGGAAACTCCTTCTCCTTTGTCGTTGTTCTAAATAACACAACTTGACTATTTAACACAGTTAACAAGAATTTGTTTATTTCAGTTTTTTATAGCCATCATAAAAGTTTGTAAAAATGTGCTTAATTTGACATTATTTTGTGAAAATGTTTTCAATGTTTTCATCCCTTATGGATATGGAAATCATTGTGTAATGACGTTGTGTATATGCAAAGTTATGTAATCTAGCAACTTTTCAACCCGTCTGTAGCTATTCACCATTGAAAATAGTTGGCCATACTGTGCATCGTTAATGGAGCTTGCTTAGCCATTCTCCCTCACTGCTAGTGTTTGTGCTAAGTGAGGCTAAACACATCCCAGCTGTACTGAGTGCACAGAGATGAAACGGATATTAACTGCTTCATTTAACTCCCAATAATACATACAATACAGCTCCTAAAACGGAGTGTTTCTTTAAACCTGGTTCAGCCATGTTACACAACATTGTGCTGGATTTTGATGCAGCTCTCTTCATCCAGTTTGCTGTGACTGAGTCCTACCAACCATTTACTCTCTCACTGTGTATTTTATTTCATAGTAGTATGTTTTAAAGCCAGAGGCTTAAATATGACATGTGTAGAGTCTAACAGGAAGAGATGGGGGAGAACATGTGGGAAGAGAGATGGGCCGCACCAGCTTCAGCAGACAGCTGGCTTTCATCTTTGACAAGATATTCACATGTCCATGCATATAACACACACACACACACACACACACACACACGGGGACATGTGTATGAGCATCTGTACCCAGCTGGAGGTGTAACAGTAGCTCATTAGAGCTCTGACACCACACAACACACTGTAGGAATGTGAGAATGGAAAATAATACTCACAGAGAGAAAACACACACACACACACACACATAGAGAACAAAACAAATCAGACAGGGAGGAAATAAAAAGGATGAAGATGTAAAGTGGAGAGATGTACTTTAAGCTATAAAGAGATTTAAGAGGGAGTTTGTGATGTGGAAAAGTTGGTAGAAAGGATAACAGAGGAGGGTAGGAGGGAAAAGGTAAAGAGGGAGGGGAGTGCGCCGCGGCTGCAAATGAGTGTGTGTCTTGTGTGCTCACTTGTCTGTGTGCATGTGTGTGGCCCTCTGTCTTCTCTGACTTGAAAACCTCTTCTGGGACAGAAGATCTACTGCATCCATTAATCTAATTTTAATAATTGATGCCATCTTCTCCAGAAGGAGTTTGGCCTGGACTGTTGGCATAAAATGAGACATTTAGTGCTCTCTGGTAATTGCCATATTAGTTTATTCTCGCCTATTAGGCCAGAGTACAGCCAGCAGAAGGGCCTGAATGTACAATATCTATTCAGATGCATTATTTCGCTTTCTAAGGCCATCCACTGCCTGGATCACCAGTTAAATAGCTTTTTGCTAATACAGTATACGCCGCAGCTAATGTGACTGAAAACACATGAACTTTTTTGTTAATGCTGGTGAACTGTAATGTGTGTGTGTTTGTTGTAAGTGTCTGCATGTCTTAGCCACCGTAGCAGACAAAACAACTATGCTTCAGCGCTTTTATTAATCAGTTTGGCTGGTAAAATTGAGAGAATAGCTGCTGAGATTTTTCAGGATTCACCACCATTAGCCACTTTTGCCTGCAGATGATAAGCTAGTTTCCTTCTTTTGTTAACTTACTGTAAACTTAAATAATTACAAACTATAATGCAGTGTATTAGCAGTTTTTTGTGCTAATTTTGCCATACTTCCTTGGGTCCTCAGCATTACACCTTCCAAGTGTGAAGTCAATCGGATGAAGGGTTGTCGAGATAATCGAAGGACAGACAGACAGACAGACAGAGACTCCTTCCATTTATAGTTAGATGCTTGTACTAAACAGACATTATTTGTATCACCCTCTGTTGATGGAGTGCAGTGTAAGACGCTGAGTGATGTGAACGTGGCTTTTGAAGATCACTGCGCCATGGCAAAATAATTAACACTGTTGGGAACGCCGCGTCCATTTGTTTGAAATTAAGAGAAAAATGAGTGTGCTGCAAAGAGGGACTCCAAGCGGACACATGACCTTCGTCCAGTGTTCTAACTTTAATGTGCAACTCTAACGTGTCCTTCAAGGTTCTCGAATGTACAGTCACTGAGAGGAGAAAGCTTAACCCGTGACTTCAACTTTAAATGCGAAAAACCTCAAGTTTCCTTTTCTGTTTGAGTTTGAGGCGTTCTAAAAGTGAGTTGTGAAAGACAGAAATCTCAGCACCTGTTGAAGTAATCACTTGTCTAATTTTGTACTGATCAACAGCCTTATCAAATATTGATTGTGGTCATTTGCAATTGGATAGCAATTAAAATTTATGCAAAAATTTATACAGTAAACTTTACTGTAGGCGTGATTTCTGTGAAAATCTGATTAAACGAGTTATGTGAATTCAATATGAATGTGCCCACTGCAATCTTGTCCTTAGAAAAAAGTTAATTACTGATAAATAAAAGAAACAGATAAATAAATTCCACTTTGGCTTCCGA
>NTHP01000567.1:141055-165226 GCA_003416845.1 Oplegnathus fasciatus | reverse complement strand
GGGACTCGGATGAGCAGGCTATTACGATGATAGATAGAGCCGGGGAGACAAGTGCAAGGGATGGAGGGAGTCATCGGATGAATAGAAATAAAATGAGCAAGGGACAGAGAGGACGGAGGACGGGAGAGTGAAAGATCAGATGAGAATAGGGAGACGATTAGATCTCAGAGAAAAAGAAGAGGCGATGCGGCCATTTGGCATTCTTTTTTCTTTCTTTTTTTCTTTCTGTCTTGATAATATACAGGTGGATTGACAAGCAGCACTATCCCAACAGTCATTGGTACACACGCAAATGCTCTCACACACACACACAATTGTAACACATTTTCTTCAACTTTAATGACCTGCTGTAGGTTGAGGCAGAAATCCCAATGTTGCAATTTCCCTCAGACCTTGAGTCTAAGGGAGATAGCAAAAACACACACACACACACCACTTGAACGCATCATTATCCCTTGTGCTGTACCTTCAAGACCTTTACAGTAATTGGTAGTTTCATTGTGCCGACCACTAATGTAGACAAATCTGAGGCTCATGTTTGAGACTCTGGAATAAAATGGCTGCCTGTTTGCTCAAAACGTCATCTTAGGTTTGACCTGTGGGTGGTGATCTATTCCATGTTGAGCCATGGTGATTATTTCATAACTAAGCTAACTAGCCAGAAGCTCTACCAGATGGAGGAGACAAAATGAAATATGCCACCTCCTGTTTGTATTGGAGGCCAATAATTCACACCTAATGCCAATGTTCAGTGCAAGTGCAGGAAGCAGTGATCTCTTCATTTAGCGAGGTAAAAAGTAAGGGCGTGGAGGTTGAGGTGATGGACAGCCATGTTCGACTTTCATTTTGTTTGTTTTCTGTCACAGGCCAATAGTTAATTTTTTTTTTTTAACCGTGCCGTGGGATGGCAGTGTCAAACTGAAATGTCTCGACAGCTATTAGATGGATAACCATGAAACTCTGAACAGATATTCATGTTGCCCACATAATGAATTGTACTTGTCCAATACTTTCGTTTATACCAAATACCTTCAAAACTGATTTCCATCAGCCTCAGCTGTACGTTTTTCTGCTAAATAGCAAATGCAAATAATGCAAACATGGGCCATGGTAAACATTAGCACTTTTAAAGTTTTCCTCAAAGCATCGCTGTGCTTAAGTACAGCCTCAGATAACTGTTATAGCGTAGCTGTAAGCTTGTAGGCTTGTAACTTGAACCACAATCTTTCCTTGCCTTTTTACCATGTGTTTTAGTTGCCCAACCTTAATGATAGGGCTTTCTCACAGCAGACATTTTGACTTGTCATAGGAAAAGCACAGGTGTTGTTAATAACGTTAACAACGGCTCCGTTGTATTCAAGTGTCCCAGTAAACCATGACAGTGTGACAGTGAGCCAGTATGAGCAACACCAGGACCCTGAAACCGAAGCAGCTAAATGGAAGTTCAGCCATCATTCATCTTATTACTTAAACCTTCTCTTTTACTGTGGCACTTAAAAATGTTTTCTGTGAAAAAGGCCTATACCTTATCAATACTAATTTCCCTAAACCTAACCCTTAAACATGGCATAATTGCCATGTGCAGATAATGTCTAAATAATAAATAAAAAATATTGCCATTGAACTTTAAAAAATGTCATTGAATGTTGAATTGTTCAGTCATTCATCATCAGCGTTTGTCTGTCGACAGGGCCGGTCCAGGCAAGCGTAATAGCTTTCTTTAACTGGTATTGAATGGCTCACTTATGCTTTATCAAGTATTGACAGGACAATTACCAACATAAATATGAACTTGTCAAGTTATTTTGGAAACCACCAGCTGCAGTGGCCACAGGATGAAGAGGTCAGTTTATAACAAACACAGTTGTGCACTGCGCCAGCAGCAGCTGCCAAAAGCCAGTTACTTTACTCGTCTTTATTTGTTGGATGAATAAAGAAGCAATTCTCTCCTTTATTAAAGACAATTTACCACAGAGCTCATCTCAGGGGTAATTCAATCTCCATGCTGCGGGAGAGACACGAACACACTCATGCAAGCAAACACACCAGCATATGCACGCACACTGCTCAGGCAATATATGCAGGGACACAAAGCCACAACCAGTGCAAAGCCACAAACACTTGCATACACACAATTGTAGGCACATACTCGCTGAATGTGCACACACACTCAGTGGAGGATGTGTGAAGTGAACAGAGGAGTCAGTTAATGGGGTGCTAATGGAAATTATCCAGGCCTGGTTCCCACTGGCCACAGCTTAAAGGACTGGGCCTGTTTACTACATTACCCACAACCCCCCCTGGGAGAAGGCTGTATTAGCAGCCAAGGTAACGGTCATCAGCACATTCTCTCTCTCTCTGCTGCCCCTTTCATTTCATTTATATTCTGTTTATTCTCACTTCTAATCTAATTTGCACTTTGCTCATTTCCTTTTGCTTTTCTCCTAACATCCCCCTCCTTCCACCTGCAGCTGCTCCCGCAGTCTGTTGTGAATGATTAAAATGATTAAAGTTGCCTTTTATATTAAAACAAACACTTGTTGTTCTATTTAGTTAACACTTGGTAATATCACACGATCAAATAGTCAAACTAATGCTATTATTCCAATAAAGTCACTTTAATTTTACTTCTTAGAGGGAACAATTTTGAATCTTTTCATCTTTTAATCACATCTCAAACTCGGGCAAATAGCTGTTACACAGTGTCCTTTTATGTTCTGTTTTATCCCTACTTTATTTTTATGTGTCTCTTCTTACATTTTTAGCATTTTGCCTTGTTGTTTCCTTCTTTTATATTTTGTGAATAACAACTTTGCATTTTGAAACACATTAGATAAAGTTCACTATTATTGCTGTTGATTAATTGTTAATATTTTCACATTAGGGTGTCTTGGGTGATATTGCAGCGCTATAAGCTGCTACTGACTTCAAACAGACTTAATCATTGTGAGGAAAAGAGACGTCTGTTTCAACTTTCTCAAAAGAAATCAGGTTCTGTGATGTGTAATATCTGGCACCAACACTGCCAGGGTTAGACTTCAGTTCCAGTAAGGTCCAACTCAGTGTGATTATGTTTGAAATCAGATCAGTTAACTTGATTTGGTTGGCATTTTGCATGTGCAATTAAAGCCAATGAACACACAAATTAAAAACTGAAACGCTAAAACAAGGCCATTAATAGAACTAGATCAAAATGGACATGCTTTTCTGGGCACCTTTTGTAATTCTTTTGCCCTGGCTGGCAGTGAGAGCTAAATGTTGGAATTTTGAGGGAATTTCATACCCGCAAATGATTAAATATTTATGTCAAAAATCCTAACTAAGCTCATCACCCTGTTCACCAAAGGTCATGTCGGTGTCTGTCTGTGTTTATACTAAAAGGATGAGAGAGGAAGGACATCTTATATGTTTCCCAACAAAACTGAAATCTCGCTCTTTGAGGGGGATTTAATTCTCATGAGTAATGTGCATTTTCCAGTTGTGATTGGCCACCTCCTGCAGTGCTAAAGGACACTTCACACAAGGAGATATAGAACTAGAAAGTTTCATGGATGGATTCTTTATTGTTCAGGCAGAATACATACATAACATTTCAAATACGCCTGTGCTAATTTTGAAATATACATCAGCCAAGTAATCAGCTATTCTTGAAGGCTTTACAGCTTCCTTGTCTTCTGCTTCTTCAGACTGAAGCATCTTAAATCATTAAGTCATTTGGGAGGACCCCTGGGAGAAGGTCTGACAACCGTCTGCCCACTTACCCTTGATTAGTCAGCTAAATGCTGTATCAATCCTCTGTCTATTTTACAGATAGAATTTAACCCCTGGTTTAGTTTCCTTATACAGATCAGAGCCAAAGTAATGGGCCGTGGGATCACAATTAGTGTGGAGATTAGGGATTGATTGGCTAATTATGATAATATGACGCCTTATATGGAAATGCCAGTGTAATGTGTTAATTTCTGCACGAGAAAAAGAGTGGGAGGGACGAGAGAGAATGTGTTTGTGTGAACGAGAGAGAGAAAGAGTTGCTTAGGTGGAAAGGTGAGAATTTTGTGTTTGTGTGTGTATGTTTCTCTGTACGACTGCACAAAGTACACAGATGCATCCTTGTGCGTGTTTGTGTATTTCTACCATTAACTATAGAAAGACAATGAAAAATGAGAATCTTGCTGATCCACACTTCTTTGAGGTTTAAATTTAACACATCCTCAACTAACTCAGTTTTGATACATGACTGATACCTTAAAGCAGCATAATATGAATTATTTGGTGGCTCTTTACACACAACAATTGGTGTGTCATTTTCAGCTCAGTGATTGACAGCTAAAAATTGTTAGGTTTCCGGAGAGAAAAAAATGATGACTGGTCAGCCAGACTGATGCGTGTGTAGACTAGCTGTGTTCCTGTTCAGTGGCTGCCTCTGTCAAAGACTAAAGGTCCGATGCATCGTGCATCAAAAGGTCAACAAGGCTGTCCCATTACAACAGCTCCTTCGAATGTGGAGGAGGAACGCAGTTATCTTTTGCCTGAATATCGAGGACACAACAAGTTTAACCTTTGGTATCCTCTGTACCCTGAAAATCTGTTGGGCAATGGTAAGAGACATTCTTGTTAAAGCAAAATGTAGTTGAATCCACACGATGTTTCATTGGTCCCACACACACATTTTTTCTTTTTTTATTCGCTGTTGCTTTGCTTTCTAAAATGTTTCAGTCATAGATCTTGGTAAAGATCAGACACAACACATTCCACAGGCATCACACTATATCTCAAAAGAACAGCAACAAGCAACAGGTGTCTGTTTTTAAAGGCGTTTGACTATAAGCCAATCAAACCGTTCTTGTTAGAGGCCTGAAAGTAATGGTTATCTCAATACAGGCTTTTACAATCTTTTATGCATATTAGGATAAATGTCTATCGTTTGTTGAAGTATCACAACCACTACTCAGGTACCGCAGAACATCCCCAAGTGGACCGCTCGTATTTATCACTTTGTTGACTGTTTGAGGGAAAGATGAAAACGACATAAATGTACGTGGTTTTCACGTTTTCATGTAGAATGCTACGGCAAAGCAAACCATTCCATTTGGGGAACAGGCACAAGTTCAGCTCACTATCCTTCAGTCCATCGAAGGTTACATTTTGGTGGGCCATGTCCTTCGAGGAAAGTGGATTTGGACATAGTTTATAGGTGCTGCCGGACTCACCTCTGACCCAACGAGAAAAGTGTCACAACTCCAGATAGTCAATGCACCTTCTGATTTAAAGTTAAGATTATGATATAATGAATAGATAATATCTGTCATGATATACATGTTTTCTCCTCAGGCATGCGTATCCTTGTGAACCTGCTGCTAGACACTCTGCCCATGCTGGGCAACGTCCTCCTCCTCTGCTTCTTCGTCTTCTTCATCTTCGGCATCATCGGAGTGCAGCTGTGGGCGGGGCTGCTGAGGAACCGCTGCTACCCGGAGGAGAACTTCACACTGTGAGTCACCTCCCTGGTCTGTGTGAGTGTGTGTGTGTGTGTGTGTGAACACATCAGTGTATGATGTGATGCTCCAGGATTTGTGACACGTTGGTCTGTGAGCTTGAAATTGCATCTGCCCGTCTGAGTGTGTGTAATGTCTACACACTATTTTTTCTGTATGTGTTTCCATCATACTGTATGTGTCCTTTTGTTTGTGTAATGGTGTAACACACTGTGGCCACATGCGCTTGTTTATGTGTGTGTCAGATTGTGCATGTGTGTATGTTTACATGGGTCTGTCACCTCTCCTCTCGTTACCTGCCCTCCCTCAATGTGACTCTAGAAGATTAATTACATCATCTACTCAATTTACTGATATTACCATAGAGAGAGATGAAGGCTCTCTCTCTCTCTCTCTCTGTGTGTGTGTCTCTCTCTCACTCTCTCTCTCAAGTGTTAATATAATGAGGCTGATTGCAAACCAAAATTTGCACAAAGCAAATATCATTATCTCACAGTCAATTCTGCCACTTAATTAAAAACCGACACTCTTTTCTTTCACCCCCCCACCCAACCCTGTCAAACCCCCCTCAAAACCTCTGCTACACTCTGTCAAATCACTAATATTATATTTGGATATATGCAATAAGCTATAGGGACTTCAAGAGAACTTCCATGTAATCATGCAGTTCCAAAAAAAGTCTGGCAAAATAGCAGCAAAAAGAAAGACAGGACATTATAATAGTTAAATTGCTTATAAAAGCATCATGGCCCTCAGTTTCAGAAAGAGCCACGGAGAGTGTTTCAGGCTAAGTGCGACAATCCTTTCTCAGTGTGGAGGCCAGATATGTAAGATGTCTAAACCTTGAAGCAAAGGTATCACAAATTGGTACATTGTTTGCAGTTACCTTCTAAAACTGTTACCTAAATTATTCATATGACCGTTTCTTGATTGGCATTACAATGTTAAAGGTTTTAACACAAAAACTACTTGGTAGATTAGGGGGAAAATACATTTCTGGTTAAAAACACATTTTGTAAATGTTAGGAAAGGATCGTGGTCGTGATTAAAAGAAGGCAATGTGAACTGTTGGTAGGAGACAGGAAAGGCTCAGTGTCCTGACAGACAAAAGTTATAATTCATACTATGGGCACTAGAGCAGGCATTTTGTACACGTGTGAGACTGGATTGGTTAAAAGGGGAAGAGCAACCACTGACACTCCATCTGCACCGGGCCCAGATCTTCATTCCATGCCAATGTATATAACAATACATTCAGTGTATGTTAAATACGTATCAATTTCATCAATCAACTTTCAGAAATGTAAAGAAAACATGAGCGTCTGTTATATTTTCATTTAAGGACCACCTGTTATTACTTTGGCAAGTTTATTGATGTCAGTTCTTCTTCTCTTGACTCAATAATCTGTAATTAACATTGCATTAACATCTCATCATTTTCATAATTTAAATTACATGCATTTTGCATGTAGAACTAGCCTATTTTATTAAGGACAGAACTTATTCATGTGTTTGATAATCCACTTTTTCCACTTTTTGTTCATACCGCAGTTACTTTTTCCCCCTAAATGACTCCCCTGCCTGCACGTCCCTGAAGCTACAGCGTCAGTTTGGCGTTTTTGGGTCTCTATACGGGGCCCAGCCCCCAAGCTGTGCTGTGGACAAAAATATTCTTGCTTAGTTTCACTGAATCCGCCCCTGTTTTCTCATTTGAGAAGACAAGTTAGACCTGCTGGACTGTTTTCCTGTGTTCTTCCAACTTTTTTTCCACTGCTGTTCTCAATTGGCGTAACTTTTACTTTGTATTATCTCCTACATCATCCTACACATTAGCAATTAACTGTATATGTGGTAAATCATCCCTGCTGGGCACACACACAGTCACACATATCCCCGTGTTCATACACTTTCCTAAGACTTGACTTTGCAAGGATGCACATTTATACACACACACACACACACACACACACACAATCACAAACTCCCCCACTGATACACACAGCAGGGTATCTGGGGTTTTGGAAAAGGTCTAAGCTTTAGGATGCTAATAATGTGAATAAGGTGTACTGTACCTTTATCTCTCCGCTACCTCTAACCTTTACAGTTTGACAGCTGGATGCACTTCACTTTCTTATTTTTCTATTCATGATTCATGATCTATTTCTTTTCACCCTTCCCCTTGTCCTCTTCCCCTTTCTTTGAAGTGAAATCTTATTTTGGTGCATGTGTGAGAACGTTATTGTTGCGATAGTTTTGCGTGGTATTTCCAGGACTAATGTTCTGTATCTCGGTGGCTCTGGGCTGTTTATTTTGGTGGACGTGTCAGAAATTCAATTACTCTTCTGTCATGTTGCTTCAAAATCAGAAGACTGCAAATGCTGTTGTTGATTTAGGGCGGCTACCGATACACTCTCTGCTTGTGTTCTTCAGCAGCACGGGGATCACACTTGTTTGCGTGTCTTTGTGTGTTGGACTGTCTACTGCATCTGTTTGTGCACTGTAGCAGAAGCAACAGCTGTCAATCAGATGTCAATATCCTTCATCTCCTACCCATAAAATTGTGCATCTTTTGGTGATTTCACACAGCTGGTTTTGATTACATCCTCACACTCCATGAACCACACCACAGTTCCCTTGCAAGATAACTTAATAGATGAGATATGATGTGATGTTAAGGCTGGATGATTTATCGTAACTGCAATTTCCAAATCACATGAGCCATAATTTCAACTGCATTATTAACAATGACTTAGCAAGCTTTTGCAATAGTTTCCCAAACTACAAAATGACATTCTCCAAAGATAAGATCTTATTTGAGATAAGTTAAGATAGTCTGTGCTTTATTGTGCCCTTGGGGAAACTTTTATTGGACTCACCATCACTGCATTGCAAGACATTCATCCACATACTTAGCAGCAACTTTACCTTTATTCATATATTACAGTACACAAAATGTGAAAGCTAATGTTCATACATTCAACAATAAAACCAATAAACCAATATAACCTAAAAAGACAATAAATAAAACCAACTAAAACCAGTAAAACATGCGCCAGAATATTGCATGTTCAACAGTAAAACTGATAACTAGAATATTGCACATGCCAATGTAAACCCTACTATAAAGTGCTTTACATGTGACCATGTAAAGCTTCCCCAAGACAGCATTTAACTGCTGCTATTTAAAATATTAATGGAAAATGGAAGAAATTAGTTTTTATATTGGTTCAGTCTACGTTTTGGAACTCTAAACCACTGGCAAGAAGGTAAGCACTCATATTCAGAGTGAAGGATGTGAGATAGATCGTTCTCGTTAGAGAATGGTATTCTTTCCTCCCAATAACCTTCATAGCGGACTGCACAACATGAATGAGCTTAGGCTTTACATGTATTGACGGTAAATATAACGCCATTGAATGTCATGCTTATTGAAAAGGTGAGTATTGTCGATGCCAATGAGATCTTGACTTTACTCAAGACCCCAGGGATCTTGACCCTGGAAGGACATCAACAACAAGCAATATCACTATGTAGGAATAAGTTTATATTTCTATTATATTCATTAGTTAGTATGCAGTATGCAGACCACCAGTGTAGGAGTTTAATTTATAGGAAAAAAATTCAAATCACAATATTGGTTTGGAAAATTGCAATTAGATATTTTCAGATATGTTCAGCCCTGTGCAATGCAATGTGATGCAAGATAAGCTAAACTTGACATATAATTTTTTGGGGGTTTAAATAACCCACATGTTCCATTTGAATCTGTGGGGATTACACTTTATTAGTCTTTAATTTCCTAATATTTTCCTAGGAAGTTCCCTGGAAATTCATGTCTAAATTGATATGAATAATAGGAAAAATAGAGACAATTATTTGAGTTTAGTTGGTTGTGTTGAGTTTAGAAGCACTTGTTGATTTCCAGAGGAGTTTCTTTAAAGGAACTGCTCCATTGGAAAATGCATTCTCCATATATGATGAATTGCATGTTTGCTTAAAGATGAATTTTACATTTTTGTATGACCTGGTGTGCACTGACTAAAAGACTGTAGATTGCAGTATGCTAGCTCAGCAATTAATTGGAATTAATTACTTGAAAGTGTACTAATTGAACCCGGTGTCCATTTACCTATAATTAGTACTTTCCAGGAATATTCCACTGAATTTACAGTTACATATTAGTTTCTTTCTAGGAAATTGGTGTGACATCTTTGGGTGATTTCATGCAGTTGGTTTTGATAACACGCTCACACCTCATTCACCACACCACCTTGGACGACAACTGATGAGAGGAGATAAGACAAGATCAGTGAAAAACCAAGTTATAATAAATTACTACTGATGCATGTGTTTTGATGCCTATCAAAATGTTCTGACACCATCTCAGTTTGAGTGTTAATGTTCAAGTATCCAAGAGGGAGTTAGTTGTGCAGGGCATTTATTCAGTTGTATGTGGGACAGCAGAGTGATTTCTGTGATCTGCACCAAAAGAAAATCAATGAGTAATGAAGTATGATGACTGTCTTCATGTCCCCTGGTAACAGCAAAAGAAAATAGTAAGTTCAAATTAGAAGCTGGAAGCTTGACACGTGTTGTTTGTTCCCAAATATCTCTATGATTAAGAGTACAGCTAATACCACTGTGAAAACACAGAGCTCAGACAATAACTGGGATTCGGTCGGTGGTGAGCGAGATCCCGGAGAGACCAAATCCGCGGCCAAGCGTTTGATTAGGCCGGTTTGGCTGCACAGTGGAGTGGGCTGGATGGTGGTTCGCACTACCAAGCCCAGAGAGAAAATAATGATCTGATGAGAGGCTTTGGGGTAGGCCATCACCATGGTAACCAATACATAGATGAGATTGAGAGGGGATGTAATCATGGGATGTCCTGACCCACCTGAGTTAATTTCAGTAATGTCATCCAATGCTGGTAAAACATGCTCACAAGCAGATTTTTTTTTTTTGCCACAAAGCTGATGCAAACCATGTGTGATGGTTGTAAATCACACCGTAGAGTATTTCCAGGAACAAGAGCGGGAGGAATAAAATACACACCTTTGGCTGGTGTCTCTGCTGTCAGGGGTCTGACGTTTCCTCAGGTCTGAAATGACTGCTGTCTGTCTGACACTGTCTGGTGGCGAACGTAATCACCTCAGTATACAGAGACACGCAGCCGATGTCCAGTCTGATAATGAGCTAGGCTGTGATATCTGCTGTCACATGTTGGCTCGGTCACCCACAGAGGTGGGGATTAGCGGGGGGGATGTGCGATGGGAAGAAGAGCAGAATAAGTGGGTGGACGGTCACGTTTTTTTTATGTTTATTCGCTGTTCCCAGGCCTCTGGTTAGCAACGAGACAAAAGTACAAATGGCAAAAGTCACAGGTGATCAACTGGAACTCATATCTGAGGACACAGGTTTGCTCATGCAGATACACTGCAGGTTCTCTCTTCCTGGTTCACGGACTGCTATGTAGAAAGCGAACAAATCAACGCCCATAGAATTTAACTTTTTAGAAATGCAAGGTTCGCAAACAAATATTGTGTAGAAGTGGTAATTATAACGACAGCATGACAATCACTTGTAGCTTCTGTATCTTCCACCTGGCATCATGAGCTGAATAAGTCTCAGAAAAAGCATCAATTTCACCATACTGGTTGGTAGTCTAGGGTATTATAAAAACTAAATTATCACCTTTCCGGCAACTAAAACTCCAACTAAAATCACCTGCTCATGAAAGTTTTTATTTGCTGTCTTGTGTGTGGGCCATCCAGTGAAGAAGATTCATAAATGCTTACAGAAAGGAGCTGAGTGTTCATTTTCACAACAGGAAAAGTACGGAGCAGAAGTCATAAAACAAGTGACACTCACACTCACAGAATTAGCTGTGTTACTCAAGTACCATACTACACCTAAAACTGTTTTTAATTGGTAGTACAATATTAATTTATAACCATATACAACACATATTCATTATTAAGGTTTTGAATAAAGCCAGAAACATTTCCTCCTAGCGGTTTAGGTAGCCAGCTTTGCTCGGCCAGGGTGCTTGTCACCTAATTGCACCCTCAGGAATAAAGAACTAAAAAACAAATAGAGAGTGATCAGACAAAAAACAGTCTTGTTTAACAAAGTGCACAATTAACACATTAGACCAGACTTCAGCACTTAGAAGAAGAGAAGAAGAGGACAGTATGGCGGCCAGGACAAAAAAACGCCAATGTGGAAGTGACTGTCGAGTTGAAAAAGGGAAATTAAATTGTCTGTGATGGTGGTTGTGTAAAGAAGCTTCCAGGTCAATCCCCTGCATCCTCTCTTCAGACCTGTTGAATGTGGTTTTAGTAGTGCGCTAGGGCAGTGATTCTCAAAGTGGGGTCCGGGGACCCCCAGGGGTCCATGGCACATTCTGCCAGGGGGTCCGTGAAACGTTTTCAGATCCATTCATTTAAATTATCATGATACTTCAATGAATAATGTTAACATTTTAAACCTGTATTAGATTATAGCTTAGATTCTAATCTAACAAATCTATAACTCTTACAATCTTCGCTCCCGCCAGCCAAGCTTGCATCAACGGTTTCCTGTCTAAACTCTTTCATTTCTCTTGTGTTGTTCTTTCACATAAATAGAAGTCTAAAAAAAGGCTATGTAAAATTATTCCAAGGGACATACATGAGGGGGTCCTTCTATATTCTATATCTTGTAAGGGGTGCTTGGCTGAAAAAAACTGAGAACCTCTGTGCTAGGGTGCACAGTCTGCATTAGATGTTGTACTAACACTAGGTTGTTTGTCACCAAAGCTGTTTGTGTCCTTCTTATAGGTTCAACTTAAACCTGCATTAATTGATTTTTGGCAACTTGGGGGCAGAAGAACTGTACAAGCTGACAAGCCCACAGCCCAGCTTTTTAAAGTTGTTCTACATTGTTACGGCTAAGGTGTTACTTGCCCCTTTAAACACCCAGAGCAACATTAACTTTAATTTTGAGTATTTCTTTCTGTCCAGTATTTACTGTCCGTTTAGCTCTGGTTCGGTCTTCTTTGCTTTTTAGCTGATAGATGTCCCACCTTATTCACCAGTTAGCCAGTTGCTAACTTTGTCATTTGGTGTCAGTTGCTGGTGGAAACAGGGCCGATGAGAGCAGTGACACTGAGCTATACGCTAAATGTTCTGTGAAGCCATAACAATGAGCTAAAAGAGGTTTTTAAAGCTCGGTAGAGTTACAGAGTTGGGTCATAATAATGTAGTTTGTCACTACAAGTGACTCCTTTCACAATGTAGCAATTTGATAATTTAATTCAATGAGCTGTAGAGGAGCTGGTTGGTGGACCTTTTTTTACCTTTGGACAGAGCTAAGCTTACTGTCTGCTTGTAGCTTTATATTTAACAGTGAGATGTGAGTGGCATCGATCTTGTGATCTAACTCTCGGCAAGAAAGCGAAAAGTGTTTTTCCTAAAATGTCAAACTATTTATTTCATATACAGTAGGAAATCTTGGTTGAGCTTTAACTATTAAAGCTATATTAAAGCTAACTATTAAAACTATTAAATTAAATGACTCTAACCTTGTGGTAACTACATTCATATCAAAATGTATTTCTTGGACGCCAAGACATATTTGTGGCACCTTTGGGTTAAGATTTCATTGGCCCTATGAGCCAATATAGTTGCAACTGAGATGGGATGGTGCAACTGAGGAGAATCAATTGATCTGATGGAAACGGTGATATGAGGGGAAAAAGAGGAGGAAATAGAGACCTGATCAGAAATATCCAGAGCTACACTGTAAACTTAACTGATGTAAAAAGGCTACAGGCCTCCTCACGTAATAGCTTCTATTCAGTACAGCACAATGCAGAGACAGAGTCAGTGAAAGAGATACAAAGAGCGTGACAAAGACATGGGCTGAGTGAGAGACAGGGTAGTACTCACAATGCTGCTTCCATCGAGCCTTCTCAAATACCAGGTCAGATGTAATTGCTAACCACCGTCTGCATTCATCTGTATCTCTTTCTCCGGTCTGCCCTTTAAATAGCAACCCACTCTCAGATTAAAGTGAGATCACACAGAGCTTTGCCGTTCTCTGTCTTTAGCGACTGCCTTGCTCTTTTTGTAATGGCAAGGCAAACACCTTTACTGTCTGTCTTTTTTTCCTTTTTTTTTGCCCCACACATATTATTCTTGTTTGTTTTTCTCCTGCCCGTCTGGCCTTCTCTCTTTCAGTTATTGATTCAGTTTTTCACACTACCTTGCTCTAATTCTTCCCTCATTGTTTCCTTCCTGACTTTCTTTCTTTATATGGCATTTTACTTTGGTCGTCCCCATTTTAGCGTTTGTCATTATCTTATATCATTCCTTCGTTCTCATATCTCATTTCTTCTTTCCATCATTCAGTTAGCTTTCCTCATTCCTGGCTTCCATTTAATCCCAGAGTGTCTTCATCTACTATGTCCCTCTGCTCCTCTTCTTGTATTCTTCTTTTTCACTTCCAATATCTTTGAACGCGAAAGTTGAACTTGCAACTCTCACTGAAACTCATTTAACGTAGTTAAGTCAAACGTTGCTTTTGGCCTATTCCTCATACACCAGGTCGAAGAAATAACATTGACGAAGGCCGACTGATCAAACACTATGTAATGCCTCCTGCTGCTTCACATTGCTTCACCTGTTCTGTTAAAGGCTGCCCTTTAACACCTTTCAAAAACTACAGCTGACAGCCAGCTGACCACTGGTCTGCATGTTTGTTCTGCGCCAGTGTGAGAGGGATTAAACGTGTCAGTACTTTGTATTTGCAGTC
Organism: Oplegnathus fasciatus; assembly: GCA_003416845.1. NCBI lineage: Eukaryota > Metazoa > Chordata > Actinopteri > Centrarchiformes > Oplegnathidae > Oplegnathus > Oplegnathus fasciatus. Next base: position 150,935 of record NTHP01000567.1, on the reverse strand, counting down.
GAAAGAATATCACAGAAAGACGAACAAAACAAAGTAAGCAATCACTTTCACACCGCTGTGAATTTCATTTAACAGTTTATGCTTGGAAGATGCTGTAAAGTTTTGCTTTGGCTTGGTGTTTTTCAGCCAACAGTATGTTTGACAGCCTGCATCTGTTTGTGGAAGAAGAAAAAGGGTAGAAGCAAAAGATAAATAGATGCCACATTAAATGGGTGAAATCATTCACTACGCTGAAGAGTCAATCAGACAGCTCTCACAGACTGCCTTCATTGCCTGTTCGACAAAATCAATGTGGCGGCAACAAGTATTTGTAGAATACAGCCAACAATGCCAGACACACCACAAAAACTACAGGAAATGGTCGGCCACAGACACACAATGGTGGACAAAATCAGACCAGACGACTGTCAGCTTTTCTGTGCCCGGGTTAACGTGTCTCCATCACTACCTTTCTGCCTCTCTCCGTCTGTGTGACTCTGGTGTCATTTTATTTCAATTTTACCATTACAAACATAATCATCTCTCTCTGTGTCTGTCTCTCACTCTCTCTCTCTTTCTCTCCGTCCTTTCATCCACTCAGCTCTCTGTCTGTGGTCATTATATTTTCTGCTTTGGTGTGTGTTGGAAATAGCCATGAAGGACAAGTGGTTCTTGTTCTGTCTAAAATTCCCATAACAAACTAGCATGAATGCACACACACGTACACACCACACAGACCAAATAACAGAACTCTATTTATGGCATCTCTGCACTAGCCAGGCTTAAAATTGATTTCCAAATTTTACTGATTACTCATCAAGCACAGTCTTAGCTACACTCTGACTCAATTTGCAGTATATCGCAGACCTTTTACATGGCCTTATGTATGTGTCAGAAACTAAACAAAGAAGTGAGTTGACTGCTCTTTGGAATTTCAGAGCTGAAGTTTCTAGATTTTCAAACTCAAGCAATAAAACATTGGTTAGAATGATACTTACATGACAAGGGAAAATGGATGGATGGATATTTCCATAGTTGGCGCATTTATTAATGAATAATTTTGTACTCACCACGTTCTCCCTTCACACTTCCAGCACTACAGGTATCAGTCTGCCTCGGCCCTATTACATGGCTGACGAGGACGACGAGCGACCCTTCATCTGCTCCCTGCCAGTCGACAACGGCATCATGTCCTGCACCGACGTCCCGGCCCGCCGCGAGGGAGGCAGGGCGTGTTGCCTGGACAAAGACGACGCCCTGTACCGCCAGTCGCTGGGCCTGAGCCCCGAACCTCTGGCCAACGGCAGTGTCAGTGTAGCAGGGCTCTGTGTGAACTGGAACAAGTACTACACCAGGTGTCATACTGGGCACAGCAACCCCCACAAAGGAGCAATCAACTTTGACAACATCGCCTATGCTTGGATTGTCATCTTCCAGGTGAGAATTTTGGTAAACTCTGTAAGATATAAACAGAAAACCAACCAAACTGCTCTGTTTTTGGTCCACAACCACCTTTTAACTACTTTCCGATTGATAGTCGTTGTAGTTTCAGTTGTAGTTGTAGTTTTTCATGGTTCATGACAAGGTATAAATTATGTTTTAATGTTCTGTGGGCTCAAGATGTTACATGAGTCATTCCAAATAGCTTCATGGAATGAGAACCTTGCAGTATATTCAGCAATCTTTTCACAGACAGCAGCAACCAAAGTGAGTAGGAAACATACACGACAATGTGTCCTGACACTGCAAAGTTTATATCAGTATGTTAAAAAAACATTTCAACATTTTGGGAAATATGTTGATTCACTTTCTGGCAGAGAGTTAAAGGACCAGTGTGTAGGATTTAATGGATTTTAGGTTGCAGATTGCAACCAATTGAATACCCCTCCCCTCACCCCTCCCTTTCCAAGTGTGTAGGAGAACCTACGGTGGCTGCCACTTCAACGTAAAAACGCAAAGGGCCCTCTCTAGAGCCAGTGTTTGGTTTGTCCGTTCTGGGCTACTGTAGAAACATGACGGTGCAACATTGTGGACCAGGACCCGTTCCCTATGTAGATATGAAAGGCTCATTCTAAGCTAACGAAAACACATTTCTGCCAATAGATCCCCCTAAATCCTACACACTGGTCCTTTATATGNGTTATATCTCATTTTTTAACCCATACCTAAACCAAGTTGAAACAACAATTCGCCGTTTTACCAGGGGTTATGTGTTGGACCATTTTTTGTCTGGGAACAGTTGCCAGGCAAACAGTGGAGACTCTAGACTGCTAAGTTAAACTTACTGGCTGCTGACTGTAGCCTTATATTTAACAGACGGACGTGACAAACTTCTCATGTAACTTTCCCGCCAGAAAGCAAAATTTTTCACAAAATGTCGAACTGTTCCTTTAACAGGAGTATTTTAATACAGTTATTGTTTATTCACTGTCACCTTTCCCCTTGACTGTAGGTGATCACTCTGGAGGGCTGGGTGGAGATCATGTACTATGTGATGGATGCTCATTCCTTCTACAACTTCATCTACTTCATTCTACTGATTATTGTAAGTCACACTCACACACATACAGTACAGGAAGTGTGCATCTGGCTGGGATTACATGGTTTAAAATCAATATCATCATAAAGCTGTAACAAGGACATTTTCAGATATCTATATTTATCAGAATATGGTAAATTCCAAAATAATCCAAACTGTGTTCCATTGGCATTACATCAGACAAAACTCTTGGTTTGAAATACTCGTTTTTAATACAAACTTGCTTGGAATCATTCATTTTTATAACATTAACATGATGAAATCATCTCATTATCATGCAATCCCACTTAAAGTTGCAAAAAGATAATACTGAGTTCAAATACACACAGTGTTGAAGATCAGAAGTCCAGGTCTTGGGCCAGAGTTTAAGTCTGGACCTCTTCACCAACACTTAGTTCTCTTCAGGATAAAGTAACTATTGGAGTCCCAAAAACAGGTTCAAAAATTCATNCAAAAAGATAATACTGAGTTCAAATACACACAGGTATATACTAACTAACACACACACACATGCAATGAAGTTGTAGTTTCTGCAGTCAGACAATTTACATACCTTTAAATTTCCAAGCCTCTCTCTCTTTCTCTCTCTCTCTCTCTCTCTCTCCCTGTCTTTTACCTGCATACCCATGCACACACACGTACAGAAACACACACACACACACACGACTGTCAGTGTCGCAGTGAAAGCTGAGCTAAAATCCCTCAAGAATCCCCCTTTTGTTCTGATAAAACACTTTTTAATTTAAATCCTTTAGCTTCCGTTTGTATGTGTGCCGCAATGAGTGTGTATGCTTTTGTGTGTGAGCACTGATGCGTGTTCCCCTCAGTATATTTCTTTTTTAGCCTGTCAGGGAGTATGTGTGTGTGTGTGTGTGTGTGAAAGTGTTATCATAATGCAGTGTGACTGCTAGTCCCGGTTACTTCCCCAACCCAGGGGCTGTCTTGTCTTTTTATTACACTTTTAATTGCCTGCCTTCAGATTCAGACACAAGCTCTGCCTCTTTTCTCTTCTCCTCTTGTCTCACCAACACTCCCTTCATTTCTTACCCTTCATTTCTTCTTCCATTACTCTCTACATCTGCCTATCTCTTTAAATCTGTCAATCTCTGCTCCTTGCCACCCTACCTTTCTTGCCTTTTACCATATATCAATCTTTGACTCCGCTAACACGTCCTTCCTTCCATCCCTCCCTCCTTCATCCCTCTCTGCCTCACCCTCATTCTTCCTTAACCTCCTTTCTTCCCCTCTTTCCTTTTATCTCTACCACCTCCTGGCACCCTTCATCCACTCCCCTCCTGCCTTCATTTCATCCCTCCTCTCTCGCTGAGCTGTATACTGAGCATCATTCATGTATCTGTCACTCTACTCATTATTCTCAGTCACACGGAGACACACACATACTCTTGCAAACAGGCACACACACACACACACACACACATCCAGTCATCAACACACGGTAAAATGTGCCAAAAGTTGGGTGAGCACTCCTGCTGTATAGAAGCCCAGTATTCATGTTAAAAGATGTTTTGACCTATCACAAGGCCCTGCAGTGGGTATCAGGCTGTGCCGTCATAAATCTACTGGGCCCCATGACAGGTGACACCGTTCTCTAGCACTGCACTTAACTTACCTTTAAGCCGCCTTTAACTCCTACTCTCACCCAAGCAAAGAGCAGATACTTGACAGTATGACCCGGCCTTATATCTGCATCTGCTTAGGTGAAACTGCCATGGTTGGCCCCATTGGCTTGGTAGGCAGTATCATCTTGCTGTAATACCATGGCCTGCTCAGGAGCCCACTGTCATCCCTACTTATTAGGCACCACTAGTCTTACAAATAGTTACTAGTTATATCAGAGGACAATTTATTTATTGACACACACATGAAAAAGAACACATTCCCACACTCTTTTCCAGATTTGCATGGGACATTATCTTCTATATCAAGCCCCTAAAATTGCCTCGCTACAGACGATTTGTGATGTGATGGTTGCCTTTTGATGTGAAAACATCACTGAGGAGGGGTGGAAGGAGAGGGAAAGGAAGGAAGGAAATTACTGGGGACTGGAGCAAGTGTTGGTGGAAGGTTAGAGCTGGAAAAAGGATGATGAAATGGAAGAGAAAACAGAGGGAAGAGGAATGGAAGAAGTGGAGGAGAGACGGAAAGCAGGGAGGAAGATGTGAGTGAGCTTAAGAGAGAGGGTGATGAAGAGGGAAGAAGTGGAGGAGGGATGGGAAAGGGATGGATGCATCGATAAAGGGAAGAAACCAGGAGGTGGTGATGATGGACTGGAGTGTCAGCATGAAATCAGAAAGAGGATTGGAGGACGGGAGAGAGGAAGCAACCACATGTTGGCCTCCCTCTTTGATCTTAAATGAAATGTTATTAATTAGAGCGAATCCCTCAGCATGTCCTCCAAGCTCACATGGTTGGAGCAGACACACTGATCACAGCATCAGGTTTAACAGTATGTCATACAATATGTCGTTCTGTCCCCCAACCTTTAGAATTAAAATGCTTTAGTATTAAGGCAAGGCAAGGGAAGGAAAGTTTATATACTATACTGTACATCACATTTCAGAAACAAAGGCCATCCTTTACATGGTGCATTAATATAGTAAAACACAACTAACAAGGGACAGATTAATCTGATGGATGTTTGGGGATCAGTTTTAAAGGAAACAAGTGGAACTTGTAACGCGATGGTGCTATGTGCTAGATGAAAAGTCAGGTAATCACAGGAAAACTTGCGGCAACAACTCGCTCCCTTGTCAGATTTTGTGATTACAAAATTAGAAAAACATTACAGTAACTTAGATCCGTCACCTAACCTGTCACTACCACTGGTATTTTAGACATGTGCGTGTGTGCTTGCCTCTATGGTATGTGTAAAATATTTCACCAGTTAGACAGTCAACCTTAGCCATCCTCCAGATTCAGCATCAAAACCAACTCAACTGGTAGAATTTAAACAAAAATGTTGCCTCATGTCTTTCCTCTGAGTATCTACTAAAGCAGACATGCCTGAAACATTATCTAAATGAGGAAACAAATCGCTACTGTATAATGTCATTTCAATCTCACGATGAATATGTTATAATTCATTATGCTTAAAAGTGTTGCAAAGTAAGCATCATAGCAGAATGTCTTTTTTCTCTACGGAGACAAGATTTGACAGTCAGGCTCTTGTCGGCTTTGTTGCAGCATGTTTCAAGGCTTGTCTCACAAACAGACTTAGTGGAGGAAAGTGATTTAAGCGTCACTGTTCACATGTTAAAAGTTCTGTTCATATCCCTGCTTGTCCTCATCTCACTAGCAGACAGATGAGGAGACTTTTAATTATGTTTCCTTTAATACTGCACGACACTGAGCGTGGAGAGATGGAAGAGAGCGAGCAGCAGCAACCGAGACAGACGGAAGGGGAGGGAAGGGGAGAGAGAGAGAGGGAGAGAGAGGTTCAGGTTGTATTTAGATGCTTTGACAATTTCACTCACGTAACATTCATGCAGATTAAGTGTGTTAAATTAAATTGAATTGAGAGAGAGAGAGAGAGAGAGGTAGAGTGGGATGAAGAGTGAGTGATATGAGAGAGTGCAAGAAGGGAGCTAGATGAGAACAGTGATGAGAGAGAGATGGAGAGAGAGAGTGTGACAGATGGAGAGACAGATGATAAAAGTGAGATAAAGATGGAGAGAGTTTGAGAGATGCTGTATACTGATTACCATCATGTAGAGCAGTTTAGACCAGACGACTCAGTGGAATTAAAGGCTTTCCGTGGAAAAGAGCTTGCAATCCCTGTGGAATTAAGGTTTAACATCCGCAAATGCCAGCCTCGACCTGTTTTGTTACAGCGCAGCACAGTGTGATAAGCCTTTTGATTTGACACTGTGTAAGCCTCCCCCTTTGCCCTCACTTATACCTGGCATTCAGCCCATGCATGGATATGGATACAGACACCTGATCATTGATGTCACGTGATGCCCCCACCTGTTGTTGGTTTTTTTTTGGTGTATTAGATTAGAGTAAACCTAAAACATTTGTCATTTACTTCACAGCTCAATTCACAAAGAAACAAAACAGCCACATGTGACTGATTTGTGAGACAATACCCAGAGACCCTGTAATGTGACATAAGTACTGTGGTTTGACCAATGTATAATCTCCAAAATTTAGATCAATTTCCCACATTTCAGGAATTTGCTTAGTGACTGTTTTAGGAAGAGGTTGTGTTTTTTATTTCTTGCGCACTGTCAGTGTCCACGTCTCAGACCTGAATAATAAACTACAGTACTCTGCTGTAACCATGCTTTGTGCTGGGTGTACTGTGGGTGTAGCTGTTACAATCACAAATGTTTTACTCAAACTCATTTTGGTTATTCCCTGGTCTCTAAAGTATTCTCATTGTCCAATGCAAATAGCTTAAAGCAGCATTATTCTTGCCTTTTATCTGATTTTATGTTATTCATTTTGCCACTTAGGGCCACTCCACTGCCAAAAGAAGGTACAGATACACAGACCTAACATGATATCTCCTAATAAAGATGGTTAATGTGTCAGCAAACAGTTGTGTGGTTACAAAACAACCAAAGACGTGCAACATTAGCATTTGTTTGGAGTCGTGATTCTGTCCATCTGATGAATGGAAGTCCAATACTCCTCTTTTAGCATTGGTTTGATCTCTATTAAAGGTGGAGTCTGCAATTCTAATCCAAAAAAATCTGGTGTTCGTACACAGCCCTCACTCTGCAAATGGGAAACCAAGTGGCTTGGACTGAGCCACCGTGATAGTAATGAAATGTGTACAACATCGGCCATACAGGGATAACATTACCTTGCCAACTCGTTATAAAAATATTTTACTTGCCGCTGTTACACGTCTTTGCTGTGTAACTTTACTTATTGAGGATAACTTACCCTCGGGCAGCAGACGCTCTGGATTCCGCCATATTTCTCTTTTGGTTAGCTAGCCCAGTTGTTAGTGTCGTTGCCTTGGCAATGCGCGTCCATGAATTTTGGGGGAGGGGCTTCTAAAGGAGCATCGAAGGAAAGGTATTTGTTTGGCTGCTGAGTTCAAATATCAACAATCTTTCCTCAGAATTGCTGACTCCACCTTTAATTCCTGAGACAAATACTAGTGGATCAGTTCAAATTTCTATTCATTAGATTTGTCTGTCTGCAGTTTGGCGCAGGGTAGATAGTGTATTGTTAGATAGTGTACTGCCCACCGTTACTGGAAAGTGGGTGGATAAGAGCGCTTAACCAAACCAAACCAAAAGTAAGACCTTGTTTAGACTGCCAGCCCAGATCCGTTTTTTGGCACATCAAGATCGTATCCAGATTGACTTTCGAAAGTCTGGCAAAAAAAACAAACGAAATGCGATTTTTGCAAATTGGATCCAAGCCACATTCAAAGTACCAGAACAACCCATGCAGATAGATAGGTGATGTCTAGACAGACACAAATCCGATCTGATCACTTGCAAAACCATAACAATGAGCTAAAAGAGGCTTTAAAGCTCTGTAGAGCTGCAGAGCTGGTATAACTCCCTCTGGGTTTGTTACTGTATGCAACGCCTTTCACATTACTTTATTCCTTGTTAAAAAACATTGATCAGTGGAGCTTTAATATCTGGGAGTCATGGTAATTCTTAATAAAAATTTGGGGCTTGCCTCTCTTTCTCTTGCTCAGCCTCAAACTCTCAAACACACACACATAGTGCATCCATTCACTGTCATCCACACATACTCATTGCCTCTCACACAGTCATTATGTCACTCTGCTGCAAACACTAAAACTGCACACACACAGACACACACACTAATCTAATTGTATTTCAGCGGCTCCAGCCGAGTGTGAGTATAAATATTTGATGGGATCAGTGAGGGTGCTGAACGGGTGCTGGGACCCACTGCCTCCCTTTCAGTCTGCGGGTCCAGAGAGCTGGATTGAAAACCAGCCAGTCTGACCACAAATCTCTGCTTTGGATCAATGAAAGAGCAGCTTCACACACAAAACACACACTGGCATACAATGACACACACATACGTCCTCTCACACACACATTTTATCCAGCTCTTCCATAGTCTTTGTCACAGTGGTTGGATTGGAGAGCAGAAGGGGGTCATCAGGCGTCACAATCACTATTGATCACAGCCTAGAGAGCGTTAGACTTCATCCCCCTCTCTGCCTTCTCGCTTTCTCTCTCCTCCTCTTTTTCCACATCAGCTCTGCTTCTCTGGGTGACCTTGACCTTTTTCTTCTCTCTTTTTCTCTCTTCTTCTATATCCATTTCACCTGCTGTTTCTTGTAAAGAGAGTGAGCCAAAAACCTCAGACTTACAGTACTGCAACACAGCATACCTTACAGCTTACATTATATTTTATATTTATATTGTTACTAAAGGTTTAAGCAATGGCTGCAATAGAAATTCTTCAACTTGGCCTTAAACCTGGTTATTTTTGATCAGAGGAGGATAGGATCTGCTTTTAGGATTCTTTTTTCCTCTTCTATCTTACATTGTTTGAATATTGTTCTTGTATACTTAAGTCTCCCAAGGCTTTCTTTTGCAAGCAACCGTTTCATTATTAATCAAGGAGCACCAGGCTTAAGGCCAGACTTCAGTTGCCCAAGCACTCATCTCTCAGTCTTTTCCTAACACAAGTCCCTTCCACAAATTTACATCAAAGGATGTTTGGAAGAAAAAGTACTGTCACACTAACCACAAATAAAAGTGTCACTGAGGTCTTGATGGCCCTAAATACAGTATGTAAGTTGTGTAGATCTCAGCATGCTGCACAAAGGCTCCTTACCTTCCATTATGCTCATGTGATGGCATTCAAAGCCCCATTTCCACATTTTATTTATCCTTTATTTAGCCAGGAAGATGCCATTGAGATACAAGATCTCTTCTTCCAGGGAGTCCTGGTCTAGACGGCAGCATCAGTAACTAGTATTCCAACCCGGAGGCCTCATGTGATTAGTAATGGGGTTTTCTCTGTTGCTAATTCTGTGCAAACCTAGCAGTGGTATCAGCTAGCAATGATGGTCCCCATTGCAAGATTTTTACAGGCCTACTCACCTAAAGACACATGCACAATTACGTAAACACACAGACACACACAGAGATGCTGTGCACATGCACAATTGTTACAGACAACTTGGATTTTTTATTATAAACAAGGGTATAAACTTAATAACTTATTACCTTGAAAACAATATAAACATACTGTAAATATTTTTATGTTGTAAATTTGGGATTATAGCTGAGAACAAACCAGAATATCACAGGGTTTTAATGTAGTAAATTCAATTATAAATATGGTTATTAGACTTATAATCTCGAAGATTTTCATTTAAATAAA
>NTHP01000567.1:128177-141034 GCA_003416845.1 Oplegnathus fasciatus | reverse complement strand
AATGATGCAACACAATGGTGATTGAGCCTATGGCCCACTGATGAAAGCCCTTGCAATTGCAGTATTACGACCCGGGTATCGGCAGCAACTTCCCCGGAAAAATCACAAGCAGCGCACAGTTAGGCTTTGAACGAGGCTTTTAACACAACAGACTCGCTCTTCAACTCACCTGTGTGTGAAGGAATCTGGAATCTACCACATGTATAATATGCAAGGTGAAAATTCCAGTGCAAATCCCCTACCATGTTGCTCCAAACAAGGTCATCAGATAACATCACCCCTGTGTAAATCAGCATGTCGTGTCAATAATTAAGTTTTTGAAAGGCTTGTTCTGTTTTTCTGTGCTTTTGCAAAGTGGGGAAGTATTTTTCCTGAATGTAAATTCACATTTCATTTTTTTTTCTTTTAATGATATTCTCAATGTTCCCAAACACAGAAACAATGGAGTCTGCTAGATATGTAACAATGCTATAAGTCTTTGTTAGGATCATTATCAGCTTTAATTATTTCAACTTTATTCTGAGAAATCATGGTTTTCCTGTTCGGTTTGACATGGTGAATGGCTTTAAATACTACAATACCAAAATCTTTTGGCTCAATAAGACCTTTCTGATTTTTCTGATAAAACCACAAGGACATGTGTTAATGTGTTATGTACTGTATGTCATGTGTGGACCCCAGGAAGATTAGCTGATTGCCATGGCATCAGCTAATGGGGATCCTTTAAATAAACAAATAAACAAATAAACATCTACAGTAGTCTAAAATATAAATGAAGAAGTTCTCTTTTTGCCTGTTTTTCTGTGGTTACATTGTGATCAGCATAGTCAAACTCCCATTAGACATCCTATACAGTAGATAAGCAGGAAAAGTTGCATTCATTGTTGCAGTTTGGAATAAAACACAGAGCCACAGCTGCCAAATTTATCCAAAATTGACCCAGAATCCAAATTAAATTGATTTAAGCTGCAGATTGTATTGTCAGTTTTGTCAGTAGTGTAGTTTTTAGCTTCTGTCCACCGTTAGTTGCACATATAATCAAATTTTCTTTCTGAAATGCACCTTGGCAGTCATAAGTGACTTACAACCTTCTGCTTTTATGTACATAGACTTGTACCATTTTGTTCTGATGATTCAACCGGGAGAGTTCATCCAATCTATGGAAGTACTCCAACTGTGAGTCATCTAACATCCACACTGTGGAGAAAATGAATGGGACTTTTGACTCTGAACCACGTCTGTCCAAAATAGCTTCCCCTACTTTGCATCTCTGTGTGCAAGCACTGGTATTAGCCTTGGTTACTGTATGATAAAAAAGAAAACCCTTGGCTCCTGTGGGGTTTATCCTTAAATCACATGAGGTTCCAGAGAAATACTTGGCCTGTGTGAATGGGATTCAATCTAAGGAGGAAGGGACAGGAGATTGAATTACAACAGCATCAAGGAGGTAAAGGTGTTAGCTCCCGTCTCCTAAAAAATTAATGATGGCTGATGGCTTAAACTGATAAGGTTTGCTGGCTGTGGTAGCAAAATGCTATCACACTCTGTAGAGGAAAGACAGGAGTTACAGCTCAGTATCTTCAATGTTTTCACAAACACAGAAGCTTTGTTTGCAACCATATTGTATAATGTGTTATGTTTGGACTTGTCCAACCAAGTGGGCTAATGGGCTAGAGGTAGCAACAGCTAAACTCCGCTGGCCTCAAGCCATCTCACTTAGAGTTCTTTATTTGGTGTGATTAGCTGGCAGAAACTGAGTGCTAATAGCTCAGATTATGGGTCTAGACAATTTCATGCCAGTGTTTACAAATTTTGCATTTTGGAATAAATGATCATCTTTTTTTCTATGGTGGAGTTGATGGTGAGATCACAAACAGGTGGGTCTTAAAAACTGTATTTCCATGTGTGGCTCTCATCCTCCAAGGTTGGTTCCTTCTTCATGATCAACTTGTGCCTCGTGGTCATCGCCACCCAGTTCTCAGAGACCAAGCAGAGGGAGCACCAGCTGATGCAGGAACAGCGAGCACAGTGTTCGTCCTCCTCCACTCTGGCCAGTGAACCCGGGGACTGCTATGAGGAACTCTTCCAGCTGGTCTGCCACGTCCTCCGCAAGGCAAGGAGACAAACTATCGCCCTTTTCAACACCCTGCGGGGCAAACCTCGCGGCTTTCGGGGCGTCGGAAGAGGTCGAGGAGGAGGAGAAGGAAGGGAGGGGAAGGTCAATGGAAGGGGAGGACGTGAGAGAAGAGCAGTGAGGAGGCATGGTATGTAACTGTAAAATTATTCAAAGACAGTAGTACTTAGATGCATGCTTAATGCCCTGACCCTTTAACACCCTCTATTTGCATCATTTCAGGTGCCCCCTGTCCCCACCATAACAAACCTGACCACACCTCACCTGCTGAACCCATGGCCCTCAGCGCCACTTCTGCCACCGACGGCTGCCCTCAGTGTGCCGCAGCCCTGTTGCTCACTGATGGGGTGGGACCAGTTCGCAGTGCAGTAAACGATGAAGCGGAGGAGGGAGCTGTTGAGGAGACGGACAGGGAGGGGGTACATTCTGGTAGTAAAGAGAAGGGCAAGAAAGGCCAGGAGGGTGCAAGGAGACATGGGGGCTGTAATCCTAAGCAGCGATGCAAGGAGCTGTGGCGCGAGACGAGGAGGAAGCTGTGGGGAATCGTGGAGAGCAAGTACTTCAACCGAGGCATCATGATCGCCATCTTGATCAACACCATCAGCATGGGGATCGAGCACCATGAACAGGTACAGACGGCTGCAGCTCTCCTCAGTGTTGCATAACTTTCCTTATGTTTGAAATGCTTTTCTTGGTCTTTATGTCACACTTTTTGCTTTTCCCCTCTTTCATTCATTCTCTGTCATTTCTGCATTATCTGCGTCATTCTCTCCTCTCCGTCAGTCTTTCTCTTTTACACAGCTGTCTAGCATCAGAGATGTGTTCACACTCACAAAAAGCACAACTGTTGTCAATAAAGAAATTACGGCATACACTAAGTACTCTGCTCAACAGATTCAGTAAAACTGCACAGCAAATCAAAAGTAGCTGTTTTAAATGTTCATAAAAAACTGCCCAGCACAGTCTCCAACCTACTGTCTCTCCTATGTGATTCCCACTGTGCTTGCGTGACAATTAATTTGTGCTTTGAAATATTACCATGTTATTTTGTGTTGGAATTACAGGACAAAATACAGCCAAAATCCCAGTCATAACCATCGGTGAAGGAACCTGTCACCCAATACAACAGTGTGGCTCATTCATGTCTTTTAATGTAGTTTTTAAACAACAAAGGAGCTCTATGGCATAGAGGAATAAGCTAAGTCATGCTTTGGCTACACAGGCAAAACTTTTTGTGAGTTCAATTCATTGTTGGATTTGAACGGAGATTTGAACAAGATATGAACAGACTTTTGTAAACATTTTACAAGACTGGCTTATAACCATGAAACATTCAGTTTCAATTTCAATTTCATGATCATCAATCATGTAATTTTATTCATATATTTACTATATCATCAACTCCTCAGGCTGCTGCCTGGAAAAATAATGAGAACCCAATTAGAAACACTCTTAGCTTCCCAAGCTTTTACAACTTTTAGTTGAAAGACTAACAGGAACAACAATCTGACACTGCTTGGAGGGAGGTTTCAACAGTTGTGTTGTGATAACGTTGGAAAGAATGTTGTAGCTGTTGTCTTGTTGGTTATTTAACTATATCTGTAGTTATTTCTACCCAGTTAGCATGTAGTAGCGAACTAACGATGTAAATATATGAATGGGGAAATCCATAGCAGTTAAAAGTAAAGGACTTGCTTGTTTAGTACTTTGTAGATGTGTGAGCTGCAGCCTCTCTCTCTCTGCCTACAGTTGTTTTAGAGTGAACCGACAACCATGTCGCTTGCAGTGGGAATCCACAGTCTCTTTTAGTGTCTCTCCCTGTCACTCAATGTCCGCATTCCTCCGCAATGTATACCTCTCTATATTCTTTCTCCCGCACATCCATCTCTCTTTCTCACATGTCTTTTCCTCCTTCCTACCTTTATAATACCTGTAGAATGTGGTTCCCCAGCCAACAGGATGGACTGCACTCAGGTTAGGCAACAGGATGTAGGTAGAGTCACCAAAACATTATCACACCTTTGTTTTCAGATCACAGCCACCAAGATCTCCAAGCAATAAAAAATGATGCCTCGTGCTTTCTTTTAACTTCTTCTTAGTGTTTTTTCCTGTTTCCTGTCTCTTTCTGTCGCTCTGCTTTGTACACTCTTTGTCTTTCTATCAATATTTCTCGCTCTTGCTATACCATCGCCCACTCACGCCTGCCACCGCCGCAGTGGTGGGTCGTCTCTCATCTCAGGGGCGGCTAAAAATAGAGAGAGACAGAACGAGAGAGGCAGACAGAGACTTTGCTCCTTTAATGGGGAGGAAATAGCGTGTTTGTGGTTCCACCGCCTGTTTTTAGCAGACTGGAGTCATGCCTCCCTCTGTTTGAACAGTGGTATCAGAGGCTTAATCTGTCTCATCGCTCTGATCCTCATCCTGTAGAGAGGTGCTTCCACCTGTCCTACTACACCTGTGGTCTAGTTGTGTTGGTGTGGGAACAACAGATAACCAGCGTGGGGAAATGCCAGCCAAATGTTTGTTTAAGTTTCTGGGCTGCAGCAGGTATGATTTAGACCCCCAGCCACATTGGCAGGCAACCAGACATAATTTGGAGACTGTATTTTATTCCACAACAAACCAGTTTGCGAGTGAAAGAGTGTGAGATGTGTTTTGGGATGACCCCACACTTTTTTTTTTACAAGAGCATAGACACATTTTGAACTAATTAAACTACATGATGAGACATTGTATTAGAACTAACAAAGCAGCTCAACAACAAACTTCCTCTGTATTCTTTCATTTGATGTTTAAATATCATATTAAATGTTAGATACTGAAAACTTAGACAATAAATTGGTTGGTTGGTTTTTCTTTTTTTTTGAACCTTTCCAAAACCAAAAACATAAGAACCAATCCTGGATACCATCAGAGTTAGGGTAATGTTAGCATCTCCATCCTGCTCTTCATTGTATTTGGTAAAGTTACACTGACACATGATAAGCCTGCCTTTGTCTACATCTGATATGAAGGAGCCATTGCTTCAAAAATAAGAGTGGTAAATTATTATTGTAAACTGCATTATGTGCCGAGAATAGAGAGCAGGCGTAGCAATAGTAGTAACTAAGGTGGCCGGAACACTTAAGACAAGTGTGCAGATGATTTGATTTCTTTTCATTTATATTTTTACAGTTGCAGTTTTTAAAAGGAACCTGTAAATGTTCAGACATTCTGAGATGAGAGGTTGTAAATGTTAAAAGCTCTTTCACAGAATCAAGTCTTAGTTTAGATGATTTCCGTCAGTGCCAAGTGCGGCTCGAATTGCTCTTGACATCACAAATATTCATCATAATCATCATCATAACTCTTGGGATGCAGTTGTCAGAGCACTCAGTCATTGTCTTAGAAGGGACATTAGATGCTGCAGTGGCATCATGTGCATTACTGAAAATACAAGGCTAATATCCCCCATCGAACAGGACGGATTGTGCGAGTGAGAAGACACTTCAGAGAATTTAACAGCTGTTTGGGAATTAATAATGCAGCAGCGTGATGGGCACTTTGCAGATTTGACAAGGATGGATAGAGATCAAACAGCACTGCTAAATGATTGTCTTTCTCTGCCAAAATGTCAAGATTAAAACCGAAGGAAATTACCGTATTGATGTTGCAGGGGCAGCCATGGGCACAGGCAAGATATTCAAGTACGCCCACATACTTAGTTTCAGATTTTAGGGGGGATGGCTGTCACATGCAAATTGAAATCACAGCAGAAACCAAACATAGTTGGTAATCATGAGCGAAAGTAGATCAGAGAATTCAAAAACAAAATCATAATTGGGTTTTGGAGGACAATAAATCAATCCACAGTCTTAGAATAGAAAATGAGAGCAGTGCACAAGGATTTGAGTTTAGCAGTTGCTGAAACCCTGTATCGAAAATTTTTGTTGTGAATAAATGCAACCTTCCAACCCCACCTGAGGATTACTGAAGAATCAATAGCCAGCAGGACAAGCCTTAACAAGATGGCTATTTGCATTAACCAACGTTGCTGGTGAAACATAAAAACTCTGTCAACAAATACGTGTAAATCACTTTTTTTTAGAATTGCACAGGGAGAGACATTAGAAGATTTAGGTTTGTTATGATTTCCATTATCACATTACTGATGTTTATACATGATACCACAGCAGTGGCTTTGGGTTGTTAGCTATCAGAGGAATGTTACATGAGACAGGTGAAAAGGTGTAGCACTAACAGGGATCAGACTCGCCGTGCGTCCGATGCTAAAAGCTTTTGAGTAGTGAAAAGGTTAAAAAGGCTGAGCTTGATCCAAAAAGTTATCACAGTGTCCTATTACTGAACAACAAAAAAAGGTTCGTCATCACCTTTCAAAATGACCCACATAAATGGATCATTTTTGTAATGGTTGAGTGTTTTCTGAGCTGCCAACTCTATGGTTAAGTTGAAAGTTTAGGCAACTAAAACTACTTGGTTAAAGTAAGGGGAAGATTGCAGTCATGGTTAAAAGGAACCTACATTAACTGTTGGTCGGACACAGATGTGAACAACGGGCTCTGTTGTCAAAGTCAGACACTCTGTGCACCCAACCACCCAACACAACCTCCTGTGTGGTTACACATACAGACAGAAGACATTGTCAGGGTACAAATTTGGTAAAAGTGCTTATTTTCCAGGGAGTGACAGGTTTATAGAAAACAATGGGTGCAGGAGTTCAGATGTGCGTCATATACGGCCACTTTGTGTTGCCCTTAAGGAGGTTTGCAGCCCTATAGATCTGAATCAATAGATCGCTAAGTCATATGATAGAAAATTGAGAGTGAGTCATTGTGCCCACACCCAGAAGTCCCTTGTCAGGAAAAAAAATGTGCATATTTTATTTTAGGTGTTTAAACAAACAACCAATGCTGTTGTTTTTCTGGTGAACTCGACAGTCTAAAGTCAGATGTGCAATTGGTTATCACGTCTCCAATTCTGGAAGAGTAGCAGGCTAGAACACGCTCTCTTGACCTAACCTAAAAATATCAGTGATGTTTGATACTAATCAGATCAGAGCAGCTCAAGTGACCCACGCTTATGCTTTTGTACAGTTGCTGATTAATGCATGTTTTCAAATGTGCTGTCCAGACAGTAAAAGCTACTTGGTAGGCAGAGTTACATTTCTGCGTCTGCATTTTAAAAACCATGCCAGTACTAATTTTGTGTCAGCCAAATTACTCTTGATAGACATTTAAGGGTTATAGATGTAGGGTAAAAAGTTAGTCACCCATGTGTACAAAGGCAGGTTTTTGGGGCAATTTTGCGTTTCCAGATGCTGTAACCATACGCACATCTTATCATTTAGCATCAGCTTTATTTTTAGGTTTTGTTTCATATCAGGCTACTGAGGTTGTTTTTTCAAAGCTTTTTTTTTTTGTACAAGCACATACTGTTCACTTGCCTAAATAAACTGTGAGTCCTCAGTGTGATATCAAATCCCCACTCTTCTTATTTTACTTTATACATCAGCCGACCGGAAAACACAAGTCTTTAGATCTGTTCCCAGGTCTGCAGTAATGAGACTGCAGTAATGGATCTCCAGGGGCTGCCGACACTGTTTGGCTGGTCTGCAAACAGCGGTCAGGCGTCACATCGTTACCGACACTGGTGGGCACGCATCATTAGCCCGTGTTTTCACACTGCTAAACACTCATTAGTCCTGACAAACTCACACACACATATAAACATGCAGCAGTACAAACAGACGCACACATGCACACAGATAGACATGTAAATGCAAAACACACAGCGCTCATTGATTCTTGGGCGGTGAAATGTCAGAAGCGTCATTGCTGAAGTTACAGAGGAGCTCTGTGGAATAGCGATGTGCTGGAAATCCTGATTGTGCCAAATTTAGCTCTTTGTGTGTGTGTGTGTGTGTGTGAATGTGTGTGTTCCTCCTTATATTGAGCCAGACAGAAACAGAAAGACAGAGAGTGTCAGAGACAGCTGAAAAGACAGACATTGATGCACATTAACAATGTGAGACTGACAGCAAATAAAAGAAACTGAAATATATTGTAAAGGCATACGATGGAAGGCAAAAAATAAATACACCCAACTGTTCCTGTGTTCCTGTTCAAGTGTTAGCAAGACTGAGTGGACTTACTGGCAGTGTGTTCGAGTGCTAATTTTATCTTTCTCACAGTAAATCAACAATTGCTTTGCTGGTGTAACTTCCAGGACTGAATGGATACAACATCATACATGTCTTTCAGTCTCAGTTTGTCTCCGAGGTGGAAGTAGTTAAATGTTGGACCTTTCTAATGGCAGCATATGCAGCATTGATGACAAAATGTGTTTGTTTGTCTGCTACCTGCTGAAAGGGATGTGGACATGCAGAGCAGACAATGTTTGAACAACGTACTGGCTGTTTCACTGCTTGTCAGTGTACTTGTCAGAAATCCTCTAAAACTGCAGCTATCCAGTAGAGTTTCCCATTACTCTTTACTGGCATCAACGCATCTGTGTGTGAGTGCAGTCGCATGTAAAAGCTTTTGTCCTTGCACTTTCCACCGTTCAATGGTGAGTAAAATGTTTAATAACTAGAGAAAGCGATGAGGAAATACAAGAAAGAACAGACTGATAGATAAATGGAAAGAAAGCAAGAAGTCAGCCGTGTGGAGTCTCCTTTAGCTTTTTCATTTCTTGCCAGATATAGTTAAACATGCTATTCTTGCTGCGTGTGTGTACAGTATACGTGTACTCAAAGTGTGTGTGTGAGTGACACTAGATGATAGCCATATCTTTTCCATATATTGATTGACTGGGACTGCTTGTTATTTGTGGATGTATGACCAAAGGGACCATGATGTTCCTGCAGTCCACACTCACATTTTATTTCCCTTTTTCGTTGTGTTGCTTCTCATTTCCTCTCCTATTACCCTGTTACTCCTCATTGTCCTTTCTCTCACTTGCTTCCCTTTCCGTTACTTCTGTCAACTTTCTGCCTTCACTTTTTCATCTAATTTTTTTCATCTAGCTAAATTCCTAATTTTTACCTATGCTAGTGATTAAAAGCATGGTCGTATACAATGGAAAATAGATGGTTGGTCTGTTTGTCTGGCGGTCCAACACTTGTGACTTTTCATCTGGCCCCACCAACAGGTCACCTAAAAAACAAATGACCAAATCCCTCTCCGCATGCTAACTATACAAATGTTAGCCAAATGTAACTATGCTAACACACTAAAATGTGATTGTTACCACGCAAAACGTTAGAGATCAGGAAGTGTCGGCGAGTTTCACTCTGATATTTTGTCCAATAGATGAGCGACCGTTTTGACCGCGTGACATTTGTTTACAATATTTGGTCCGCTTGACAAAGTTACAGTGTGAAAGCGAACCGAACCAAATGAAAAATGCAACAATGTTGCAACT
Organism: Oplegnathus fasciatus; assembly: GCA_003416845.1. Lineage (NCBI taxonomy): Eukaryota > Metazoa > Chordata > Actinopteri > Centrarchiformes > Oplegnathidae > Oplegnathus > Oplegnathus fasciatus. Next base: position 131,478 of record NTHP01000567.1, on the reverse strand, counting down.
TCACCTCCGAATCGCACCAAGACCACCGAACTACAGGTGTGAAAGCGCCCAAAGTAGGTCATATCGAGGCATCGGTATTAAATTGAGACTGTTTCATAACCAGTTAAAAACTCCACGGAGCTGGTTTAATGCTATCATGGAATGTTGCTAACATAGCATGCCAACATTCAAAATGCATATTGCATATTGACATGGCATGCTGTAATTCAGCTAAAAGCACAGCTGAGGCTGCCAAAGTACAGGTTAGAGAGATGAAAATTAAGTCTTACAATGTATAGCTGACCCTGACAAGCTTAGTCAAAAATTGCCTTAAATGACCATTATACAAGTTATAAATCCTTTTTAATTTTTTGGTGCGTACTGAGCCAAGGGGCTGTAGGTGTAAACTTTTGGTGCATTTTTGCAATTTTCTGCTTTAACTTGCTCTCTTCTTTCCATTCCTTTCCTTCTCTTTCTTCTCTGTTATGCCTCCCTGTCTTCTTTCTCTTCTTTGTATTGTCCAATTTCTCCTCTTTTTATTTGTCACTATGCTCCGTCAGCCAGAGGAGCTCACTAATGTTCTGGAGATCTGCAACATCGTCTTCACCAGCATGTTCTCCTTGGAGATGATCCTCAAAATCACTGCATTTGGCTCCTTCAGCTACCTGAGAAACCCTTACAACGTCTTTGATGGAGTCATCGTCATCATAAGGTAGTTACGCAATATAAATATCCTGAATATACGGTATTTTGGCAGAAGGAGGGAAACAAAAAGAGAAGCTGCTTTTGGAGGACAAAAATATTGTGTTTCTGAAATATTGACTGATGTAATTCAGGTGGCATACTCTTTTTGGTTGGCCAGACTGTTCTGGAAAGAGATCCTGCAGTTAAATTATTCATGTCATGCTTTGTCAAATTGTCATCTGCGTTCTACGTTGGTTGAAATGTACCACCTGTATGTATTTGGATGCCAAAGCGTCAGACAGCAGCAAACAGGTTTTGTCTTTTGTTGTGTGTGCCTGGAGCTTCAGGTGAGTGAATGTGCCTTTGATCTGCTAGCGTTTTTTCCAATTCATCTGACTGAGTACCTTTGTCTGTGATCCCCATTATAACCCTGAGATCAAATACACATCAAAGCAACTAAAACTGAACAAGATCAAATGTGCAGCCCATCACAGAAGATACATGTTGATTGAACATATCTACATCTGTCTTCTTATCTCTCGCTCCTCTATCAATTTCCCTCTCTTCATCTATCTGAATGTCCTCAGCTATTCATACAGAGCTGCTCTATAAAAGTGCCCCTATTCAATCTATGCCAATGCAGAGCCGCTGCTATTTTGATGCTATTTTGATGTACTCAGTTGAGGCTTTGATAGGCACCTCCATTAGAGGACACATTTCTTTAAAGCCAGATTTTCCACTGGCTAATGGTTCTCTGCTCATGATAAATACCAACCAGAACTCAAAGGAAAGATAAAACTTCTGTGATCCCTTCTCTGTACGTAGTTGTCCTGCAGCGGCAAACAGCAATCAAGAAAGTCATTAAGTATTTAAGCAAGTGCTTGATTTATGTGCAAAACTTAAGTAACCTCTTAAGTGGACACATTAATTACTGCAAGATAAGATAAACCAAGCATTCCTTATGTTGGCCAAGAATTTGTGATGCATTCAGCTCGTATCACTTTGTCTATGTTTTTGTTAAGTTGCAATTAAAAAAAGACGCCCTATGAGCTTTAGATATGAATTAAAGCTATGATGATTCCCTTTTACACTGAGGGCAAAAGGACGTAAGTTAGTCTTTCTTCAAATTGAATTTGAAGTCCGAGATCTTTCTTTTTTCAGCCATTCGGGCTGTTGCTGCTCAGGCTACCCACTTCTTTTTCTGTAGTTTGAAAACTAATTTCTAATAGTTTCTAGCTGCTGTCCAAAAAATGTAAAACTCACTTCCTGTGGACAGACGACATCTGGAATCACATCCCAGCATCCTAGGAATTACATTAGTATTGGATGCATTCGCACCTCCGAATCCGCACTTTACGTCCAGTGCCAATACATGAGGTAGTGAGCCTTACATGTAGCAAGGCAGATTGTAAGAGTGTGGAGGTCAGGATGGCGGATAGACACATAGCTGACTGTCATGTAGGAGAGTGGTGTTCGTGTCCCTTCACAGTCATTGAATTAACGTTCACCTTTTTATTAACCATAACATTTCTTAACCTTTACCAAGTGTTTTAGTTGCCGAACCCTAACCATATTTTATTTATTATAACCACTTTCTTTCGATAACCTTACCCATACAATAGTTTTCATTCACATTTTGTAGAAAGTGAGAATCTTAAAAACATTGGCATTGAATATAAAAAACGTTGTTAATATATGTAATCCAGGGTTTGTAGAATGGGCCAATATCAATGCTCTTGTCTAGTGGTAGGGTTGGGAATCACGACACCTTGTATTTAGAAGCAAATTTAAAACCTCTTTCCTCACTGGACTTCTGTTGAATTTCTATGGTATGTATGGTGTTGGAGTAAAACAAGGAAGGATTATTATAGTTTAGTATTCTTTCTCTTACGTTACGTTGGTTGTCTATGCGATTCTCTTCTCAGTGTATGTGAGATTGTCGGCCAGTCCGACGGTGGTTTGTCTGTGCTGAGGACCTTCAGACTGCTGAGGGTGCTGAAGCTGGTAAGGTTCATGCCAGCTTTGAGGAGACAGCTGGTGGTCCTCATGAAGACCATGGACAATGTGGCCACCTTCTGCATGCTGCTCATGCTCTTCATCTTCATCTTCAGGTAAGGCGATACATACAGTATACATGCTGTATATGGATATCCGTGTCTGTCGGTGTCTCGTTCTGCTGCTGATCACAGATTACTCCTGCTCCTCATCACCTGACAACTGTGCTGGTTTCTGTCTTTTTTCAAGTCCTGTACACCTGCTTAACAGCTGCCATTGAAGTGCAGAAGGTCACAGTGTTCTGTAGCAGCTATTAACCCTGGGTGAAAAATAACAAGCAGACACTTAAAGATCTGGAGCAACATAACAAGCAGACATTTGTAGATGCTCAAGCACTGACCCAGCAGCATTCTGAAGGCCTAAAAGGTCTTTCAGTGGACGATCAATGGCTGCAGTTCTCGCTGTCTTTGTTTCCCTCTCAGCTTCACTTTAACCTTTGGGCCAGTTCTTGTAATTTTGCTTTGTAAGGTGACATGAGAAGAAATGACCCTCAGCTAATCATAATACACACTCAAAGACTGTATTTGTGTGTGTTCAGACACATACATATACCTACAGGGTCACATTGCAAGTACAAGCACTT
>NTHP01000567.1:70400-125657 GCA_003416845.1 Oplegnathus fasciatus | reverse complement strand
TAAAAGAGAGCCACCTTCGTGACATTGCAAACTCTGGCTTTAGGCTCAACATACCTCGCTAACCCATTAATCTCGCTTCGTAGTACACCCCTCAGGTGCTGGTTACAGCAGGCATGTTTTACATTCACTGCTACTAATGGTATTCACAGTTTGATACTGTACAAAGGCTCTCGGATACCCTGCAAGGAATTGTCTATACCTACAGTATAACAATTGTGTGCAATTAACTGCACATTAATACACCCCTTCCATTACTTTTAGATCTTAGTGGGGTACTTTACAGTCACAACAAAGCCATTGGAGTAGATGACATCTTATGTAACCAGGATTTACATTTATCTCCATTATCCCAGCAAGAAAGTCTTTAGTTGCGTCCAGGGTAGAAAAACAACTGATAACACACAGAGCTGCATATAAAAGGCAGAATCAGAATGCAGTTGAGACAAAGAAAAGCCTTAATCATCCAAAGCCTCTCCATGGATAACTCTAAAAAGTTAACATCATCGGATGCTCTGCTGTTGTGTTGCAGTATCCTGGGGATGCACATCTTTGGCTGTAAGTTCAGTCTCAAGACAGAGACCGGTGACACAGTACCAGACAGGAAGAACTTCGACTCCCTGCTGTGGGCCATTGTCACTGTTTTCCAGGTAATCAGCATATCGCTGTTTTGATAGGCATGCCCACAAACACGTTAGTATACATCTCTACATGACTACTCCACTTACGACCTTTTTCTCTATATATGTAGATGACTTGCACATATTTCTTAAGATTCGATAAATTTCTGCACACATATTTGATGCTAATACACCAATCTGTAATATTCTATGTGCAAAAAATTCAGCATACTAGAACTCTGTGATAGCCCAGATTTACTTTCTATAAACTTCCGTATGTTCCATTTGCATTGATATTTACTTAACAAAATGTTTAAGTGATCTACTTGTGTACTATTAACGCACTGTATGTGTGTGTTTATCTATTTAATTCTCTCAGATTCTGACCCAGGAGGATTGGAACGTGGTTTTGTACAACGGTATGGCAGCCACTTCACCACTTGCCGCTCTGTACTTTGTGGCCCTCATGACCTTTGGAAACTATGTCCTCTTTAATCTGCTGGTGGCCATCTTGGTTGAAGGCTTTCAGGCAGAGGTAAGGGAACTCATTGCCAAGTATTGCCACATGGCTCCAAACTGCAGGATGTAAACTTGTTTCCATAATAAACTGATGTCCACATTTTAATTTAGTTGTTGATGATTGAGGTGCCCAGGTCAGTTTTGTTGATCTTATTCATTACTATCCTTTTAAGAATATTAATGAGGTTCAACCTGCATCAGCAGAGGTGAAATATTCCAAATTATTACACACACACTATCACATGTATTGCCCTCTAACAGCAACCAAGGAAGTGCAACATATCAACAAGCTCTTAACTCACAATAATTCAATAATTTACTCCAAACAAGTGCCTAATTTCTAATTTTGTAGAAATGAATCTTTATTTATTAAACCATGACCTGTAAATTGATGGAATACCTCGCAATTAAGCACTAATGTCCTCTAAACAAGTGCCAAATGTGTAATTTTGTGGGAATTAATTATTATTTACCAAAACAAGGTCTGTAAATTGATGATGTCAAACAGCTCTTATAGTAGCCTGTGATTTACATAAACTTTCAAACCAGTTCTTCTATGTTTAGCTTTTCTCCATCCATCCATCCTTTGTATTCTGTGCACAGCATCCTCTTCTATGGACAGCTGACATCCATCTGTCTGTGTTTCTCAAAGACTAAAGACTTTAACCTTTGGCAGTGACCTTCACAGCTAAAATAAGCCCCGGCTCTTGTGTCCTGCTGATTTTCATAATCACAGAACTGAGCAGATTGACATGCATAGAGTTGCTAATAATGTATCACTCTCAAATACTGAAATGCAGCAGATGCTCATAGACTAAACCACTAGACACTCGTGTAGAATGTGGTCTTTCAGTTCCTTGCAGCTGAGTGGCTGTCATTATCCTTCACTGCTGAGTAAGGAATGTGAACATCTTGTATGGTTGGGGAGTTTTTGAGAGGGACACAAGACATGGCAAGAAGTGAGTGCGTATATGAAGTTGATCAACAACTCCCATTAGCCTCCGTAATGTACTGTCTGTACTGTATTATCAAGTATTGATAGATGGTGAAGACTTGTTTATGGAGCTAGATTGTATTAGAGCTACATAATTAAACTAATGTTTGATGCTCATTTCAGAATTTGTCATTTCCAGGATGCAGTAAAACAAGGCACATATTTCCTAGTTGGAGAAAAATGGAAAATTCAGTACATCAATAAAGTTTTTGTCCAATGAATACTGATAGTGTCCCAGATTAACTAAAGCAATTACTTATAATGCTGGAATCAGCAGACTTACTCTTTCCAGTAAAGGTATCTCCCATGTACATCGAGGATTAACATCCATAAATCCACTTGGAAACCATATTCAAAAGATGCTCATTGTAACTTCAGATTCTGTCTCATAATCATCGAATTTGGACATTTTCTTCAGTAATAAAAGTTATCCAGGTGATTGTTGTCTGGACATCTATGGTTACATGGCATACATGTAATGTACTGTAACATGACTGTCCACGGCTCAGATTTGCCAAAACGTAAAAGAAAATAGGTGAAAATTGTAAATAATCAGGGTTATAGCCCACAGCTAGAGTAAACTGACTGACTCTATTGTAATATTACAATTCTTGTGTACATTACCCAAAGCATGACTAGAACACTGGTGGCAAAAAGTCAATTCATATTCATCTCTAAAGGAAATGGGACAAAACATGAAGTATGAAATTCATTAAGAACAACATTAGTTGTGATGTTACTGGAAGACTGACGGTCTGCTTTATCCATTCACTGTATATCATAAATACTTGCTGTATGGTAAATCTGGTGGACATTATTAAAAACTTTTTTTTCCCCCTTAAATTAAATTAATTCTACTTCTGAGAACCCGTACTTGTTCTGAAAATAATATAAAAGCATACCAAGCTTGGACATATACTGACTATGCCACAAGCCTGTAAATACTATAAAGGGCTAAAAACTGACCAAAAACAGCATTTTTCAAAGGGTACAAAATCTATTTTATACTATAAAAAATGATAATTACAGTATTGGTCACAATTGTGATATTTATCAGAGGCTGTATGAGCAGTCAAAACATAATAATGGTGTATTAAACACAACAGTGTAATTTCTGAAGCCATCCATCTCAGTGGAAAACACTGGAAAATGATACTGTCAATCTCCCATCAACCGTCAAACTCACGGATGTATCATTGGAAAATTGTAGTGCGGTTGAGTAATCCAGTTCAGTTTTCATACACGGATCAAAACATTACCGTATTCATGACGTGTAACTATGATGTGTGAGTTGGAGGGAAAACTGTCACAAATCAGAGGGCTTTTGATTGATCTTTCAGAAATGCCAAAACAATACACAGCCATCAGTCTTTCATTCTGTCTCTCTGCCTTTTATTCTCTCTCTCTCCCTCTCTCGCTGTCGGTCTTTCCCCCTCTGGCTCGCTCATCCACACTGTGTGTACTACTGCTACACACTAGGGATTGTTGACCCAATTTACTCCAGAGTTTCCCATTGTGAAGACCAAAGGGGAAATCCCATTGGTCTTAACCAAACCTGTGGGGTTACTGGAGTAGTGTGTCAGTAGTTTGAGGTTTTTTTACTGATTTAATCTTCAGACATAACACAGATCCAAGCCACCCCGATATGTTTGATATTGGTGGGAGAGAGCAGAGTCTGCTTGGACTGATGTTACATAGGAGATAAGAGGTCCTGTGTCAAAATCTGTTACAGTGCACTTGTGTAATTCCCTGTATCTTTTTTTTCTCTCTCTCCTCACTCGCCCCCTTTTTGCCCCCAGGGTGACGCCAATCGTTCTTATTCGGATGACGACCGCTCCTCTTCCAACTTTGACGAGAGTGAGAAACACGACTCCATAAAGTTGTCTGGTGAGTTTAAAATGACTGACCCATCTACTGTAGGTTGTCTCTAAAATCATAAAAAATCCCAACTAAGCTAAAATACAGCAAGTATCTAAGAGTTCTTTCCCAAAATGAAATATGAATATGTCAGTATCGCGGAAATCAGTATCTGTTTTTTTTCCATTTTCAAATGTACAAGATATTACACAGTTAAAAGTTTGCAAACATATAATTTGTTTAGGGGACTGATAATTATTTAGAAAGCAATTCTATTTTAAATTGGTGGATTTAAAATTAAATCCTTCATCTCTGTGAATTGCGTCTCAAATTTGGTTCACCACTTACACCGCAATTCTAATCACAGATTTTCCCATTCATGTCAAAACTGAACAACACGCCCAACAATCTGCTTGCATCTCACATTTAAGCCAGAAGTCTTTGTTTTCTAGTGAGGCTTATTCAAGAAGCTGGATGTGCTCAACCCAAAAACCAAAGTAAGACAGAACTACGTGCCAAAGGCTTACAAACTTGCAAAAACTCAGAGAATAGCCAGCAGTCTTGAAATATGAATGAGCTCTATCTTTATCCAGAGCTCACAATGAACCTGTTCCAGCCATACAGCCTTCCTCACCAGACCCAGTAAACAACGCAGTTCAGAGAGGATTAAACATGAGTTCAGAGACTGGGGGAATCACTTCTATACAGTATGAGTGGGCTGCTGCAGAGGAGTTGTGATCTCTGCAGTGCAGTGTAAGCAAAAGATGAAACCCTGCAGTCTGTTCCTTCTAGATGAAAATAAAACAAGGTGTTTTACTGTCTGTCCATTTACACAGCACAGAGGTATTACCTATGGTTGTTTGGCTTTTCTTTTTTGTGTAAGTAGAGACTTCTCACTCTCTGTCTCTCTCTAAATGTCTGCTTTTTATGTCTTTTTTTGTCTTAAGAAGCTTAAGAAGTGAACCAAGGGTAATATTCTTTTTCTGCGTATATCCACGCGAGGAGTATTGAGGATTGAGAATTTTGGCATCATCATCCTAACCATTTCAAGGATATTTATTTTTTTGAGAAATTAATTGGAATAAGTGAAAACAAAATCTCAATTTGGTGTCTCAGAAAGAGCTATCTTTTTAGATTTCTACATTTACCTTTTTCCAGGAACCTTAAAGGACCGGAACACAACCAGTCTGATATCTGTCCTAGGCTTTCTAAAGTTTGTGACTTCAAAATGTATTTAGACTTTCTCCAGACGTCCATAAGCTTGACATTTTTCCACCTTTCTCAACTTAAAAAAAGCCTCACTGTGTTATTGCTACGATGGCTCTCTCCACCTACATGTATAGCCCACAGCAGATTGAAGCCCGTTGGCTGGGGTTTGTCAGATGTCATTCTGGAATATGTCGGAAATCACCAGGTGAAATAGAGATAGACAAGACAGCTTGATAGAAAGTGAAAAAAAGAGTTGCAATCTTTTCACTAACTTCAGGAATGAACTAAAACTGTAGATTGACGATGCCTAACAGTGTAAAAGTATGTGAGAATACATTATTGCTTCAATAGACACCAAATGGGTAATAGGGGAGTTGGCAACATACATTGGATAGGTGGCACAAAAACAACTAAAAGACTCTTTCAACTGCTCTGTCTGTTCAACTACCTTTAGACCCAAGGATCTGCACGCTGACACCGAACGGCCACCTGGAGCTGGGTGCTCTCTCGGGGTCCCGGGGATCCTACTCCTCAGAGAGGCGGAGCTTCACTATCGAGTCCAGAAAGAGCAGCGTGATGAGCCTGGGCAAGAACAGCCTGGAGAGACGCTCCCTCTCTTTAGTACGCCATACTCTTACCCACTGACACATGCACATTTATAGACATGCCAGTCAGCAATAAGTGAAAGGACCATGCTGATGTCAGCCTATTCACTACAAATGATATGTATACTTTGCATCGCTTCCAACCATTTACCAACCATTGACATGAGATGGGTAATCCGTCATAGTATACATCTAGTTTTACTGTATTTTATACTATGTCACGTCTGGTGAAACCATGATTGGCATTATATTCAGTGCGTGTGTTTGCCAAAAAATCAATCCCAGATAGTATTATTAGGGGAACTTTTACTTACAATAACAAACGTAGCAGATTAGCACAAGAGAAAATTACCAAACTAATTTTTACCAAACCAGTGTAAATCACTTTGTCCCCACTGATGAAATTAGCATAAGTCTAACAGGAGGGTTAAATCTGGAGCCAGAGGGTGGCATAGGAGGAAGGTCTTCCTTATTCAAATCAGATGGTCGTTGCACCCTGTAGTCAGCATACAAACATACAGTATATGTGCATATACTGTAGAAATGGAAAGGAATGCCACAGTTTGTGCCTATTGAACCAAAACCTTCAGCGAGAAATTGAAACAATTCCACAAGGTTTGGCGCAGCATCCAGTTGCCGTGGCAACTTGTATTAATTGACTGTTCCCCTCTTCTATTCAATCACAGAGAAACTGAGAAGTACAAAGGGGAAAACAGAACAGAGAGATGGTGACGGAGAGAGACAGGAAGGGTGATGCAGTGACAGGAAGATAGAGGGTAGTGAAAACTAGAGAGATGATAAGCTGTGGTTTAGCAACGCTCTTACCTCAGAGGTTATAATGTTAAACGCAGTGGGTGTGGAAGATCCACTTCACTGTGAAGTCTCCTCCTCTTCTCTCGGAGAGCTCCAAGTTAATGAAGGCACCAGTTACATCACTTGGAGCAAAAAGTACAGAAATAATAAGCTTTTAACAGAAGAATTTCATGATTTTTACTGAAGTTTTGCTACAGTTTTATCAGCAGCTTTGATAGTGTTTGGTCCTCTTTGATGAAATCACACTTCAAGCTATGAATCAGTTCCATCTGTTCGTTGGGTGGTTGTTTGTTTCACTGTCTTCTACAGTATATCAGACACTGTTGATTGGACTCAGATGAAAGTCAGGGCAAAATGATGCATCGCTCTGTTGTGTTGCAGCACAATCAAAATTTCTCTCATCAGTCCAATGTGCTGCTTTATTGGGGGTATTTGTCCATGTGTCTGATGAAATATAGGTGATGATGCATAAAGCAGTCAAAATAATTGTTAAAAAATCATCCAGTCACATTGTCCACCGATATGGTTACGTCAAGGGACATTCTTTTATTTTTTAGCACTTACAGTATATGCATTTCGTGACTTTTTTGCATAGATATACAGCATATAAATATACAGTATATGTGACCTAATGTGTGTATAGTATAGTAAACTTTTTTATGGTATGTGAAAGTTAAAGGGTTCATCGGTCCAAGGAGTAATATTTAATAATAGAGAAACGGGTTCAGGATGGCAACACGTTCCCTTCAATCACTTCACTTATCTTACCGACCACACAACCTGGAATCGGTGGAATTTGTTTTCGGTACAGTATTTAGCCTCAGTTCAGTGTCAGCAAAATTGTACCCAGACAGAAATCAATAGGATCAATACAATAAGCAGTATCCACTGACTGGAAAAAGGCTGCATGGTCAGTAACACATTGCAGTGGTACCGAGGTATACAGTATATCTAGAGATAAACTGATTGTTTGTTTGATGTAATGATGTTATGTTATATAAGAGAAAGTGGCTGTATGTTTAGAAGAAAGAGCCTGACTACATGATATACAGTACATTAGTACCAGCTGTTGCCGTGTAGAGTGGAATAAATTGTCTTGACAGTAATATTTGGGGTCTAAAACACACACACAAACACACACAAACACACACTCAATGTCCCTCTTGAGTGATCCGCAGTGCAGTTCTGTGTGGACTGAGGTGTTATTTAACAGCGAGCGTGCACGCTTCACTACAGTTTCTATAGAGACAGATGCACAGATTCTCTGGTATACGGCACCGGCCCAGGCTTTGACTGGTGACATGTACGTTTCCAAGGGTAAAACATATAATTAGGTCTATCATGCTGAGAGGATTAGACATGCGGAAACAAACAGAACTGGTTATGTTCCTCTAAGTGGAACTGGCACTCAGGGGTTTGCATATTAAACTTGATGACAGCCTGCTGAGTGCACTGCAATCTCATATGAAAAGCCCATTTTATATTTAATTTGTTCAATCATTTACTTATTTATTTATTTATTAATAAATGATTGACCTACAGTAGCAAAGGTGCTCTTCTCCACTTATCCCTGTAGCAACATATTAACACACTGGTCCTACCCTGTACATCTACTTGTTTACAGCCGTTAGGCAGCTCCACTGGAGCAGGTGGGAGATGCTTGCTTAAGAGAATTTTTGGCAAACAGGTTAAGGAGAATTCACTTTTGATGAGTTTAAGGACAAGCAGTAAGAGTGAGCTACACAACAAAAATTAATTTAGGGAGACGCGCATTGAAATGCATCAGAATAAATACATTAACACAATGTAAAAGTATGATAAAAATAGATCCAGGTAATAAAGTTTCTGTGGTTCATTCACTGTATCATGAAACTCATGAAAAACAATATAACCTGTTTCACGGTCTCCTTTCTTAGCACTTTGACATACATGTTTACAGCACACATTCACTGGGAAATGTCGGGTTTCTTTGAGATAGAGGGATGTAAAGATGTCAGTCCACAGGATACACTAGTGTTTGAAGAGTTTTTGATTGAATTATTGCAACTGACAAGGGACCATGTCACATTGTATTTTTAATAGAGAAAGCATGAGCATTAATGCATTTTTTGCATTAGATAAAAGTGATATGTTCATGCATTCGTGTAGACTTTGTTCACTGTCCTGTCTCTGTCCATTGCTTTGCTTGGGTCTTTGGCGCTTGGATAGATTTGGTTTTACTGGATGCAAACTGCTGGTAATTACTGTGAACTGCTGTGTTTCTATTTCAGCGTCATGGTCGCAGTTCCAATTACCACAACTGGGGGCGCCCTGTCCATCCACAGTCTGCATGGAGCCGCAGGTAGGCAATTAGATTTACTTTCAGCAATTGATTTCAGCTATTGCCTTAATGAATTCTTAATACCTTCATTATTACCTACATGGGAGCATCAGACCTTTGCTGTTGTTTTATGCTCTTATTAGCTTCATGACTAAACTCTCAATATGTAGAATGGTGTTGATTACTTCTTTATTGATACTTCATACATTTTTCATGAATATTAAATACCTCTTATTTGTTCTTTTCTGCTCTGCAGGTCTAGCTCAAACAGCCTGGGCCGGAGGAGCTACGGGTTTGGTGGGGCTCCTCTGGTGGGAGGCAGCCTCCGTGTGCACAGCACCCGTTCACCCCACTCCTACACCTATGCCGCAGAGCAGGAGTCCCTTCTCTCCCACCCACTACATTCCCATCATCCTCTACCCCCTCATCATCCACCTCCACCCCCACTGTTCCTCTCCAGGCACTTTGCTGCAAGGAGAGATCGACGGGCTCTCTCCCTGGAGCTTCCAGAGCTGCTTCGGGCAGGCGGTCAGCCCCCGGTCCTGCCCCCTGTCCACCCAGAACCCGGGAGGAGGAGTGGGTCTGGGGCAGGGGGATCAATCACTGGGGGGTCTGGAGCTGGTAGTGGTTTAGGAGTGGACCACCGGGACTGTAACGGCAAGGCACCGGGTCCCCACACTCAGCTGATAGCTGAGGTTTTTCCTCAAGTGAACGCACGCAAGGACAGAACAGACCTCGATGAAGAGACAGATTATGTGAGTCACCGGGACTCCTCAATAAAGAAGAAATGCCATAAAAGCTACGAATAAATAAAAATCATCACCTCTTAAGATGATATGGTGCCACTTTATTCTGTTCATGCTATAGGGACAAGGTGCTCAACTTGATACTTTAGTTTTAGGAGAGATGCTGAAATAGCAGTTGTGTATCTTTTTATTGTTGTTGTTTATGCGTCAAAATGAGAGAGGAGCTTTAGGGCTCCACTCAGGGATGCTGCTAGCAGGGGACAAATGGGGAAGTCTTTATTGGGTCCCAGATATGCTGAGATAATACTGAATACCAAAACAAAACATAAATCATGGTCATTGTGGGAGGTGGATGTAGAAATGAGGCAGTAGTATTGGTTTATCTAACCTCTGCAGTGACTTTTCAGTCACTTTATGAAATTTCCAAGCATGACAGAAATCTTCTAATTTCATCTGGCTGAACATATTCAGTCATTTTAATAGTACTTACGTTACGGATGGAACGGGATAAAATAAAGAGTTATCTGAAAAACGACAATGCTAAGGGCTAATAATGCTCTAATGAGCTGAAATACAGTAATCTAAACACAAAATTGATGATATGTATCACTGGTGAAAGACTGTTTATTGATTTGCGAGCTCATTTGATCTTTTAACATGCCCCCACCATTCTTCTTATCTCTATTCCCTTTTCCCTTCTCTCTCCTCCAGAGTTTGTGTTTCCGTATCCAGAAGATGATGGAGGTGTACAAGCCAGACTGGTGTGAATCCAGAGAGGAGTGGTCCGTCTACCTGTTCTCCCCTCAGAACAAGTGAGTGGACAGCTTCAGCTCTACGCCAGCTCTAAATAAAGATAAATAAAGATGAGCTTGTTTAACTGTTGTAGGTTTTTGCTTTGGGAAATATGTTAAACATTAGCTGGGTTAGAGAGTCTCTTCCCACTGGGGGCACACATGCAGAAGATGCATTCACTCATGGTATAGTTTTCCATAATGAAAGAGTCAGTTGTGCATATTTACATCTCTTAGCATTGTCTTTTGACTGGTAACCTCTCCCAATATCATCATCAACCATCTCTGTTTCATGTGGTGCAGCATGGCCCAAACTGTCCACCCATTTCTAGTTTGAATGCCAGAATGCTGTGACTGAAAATAAATCCAGTTTTCTCAAAGTGCCTTTATCTTAATCATATTGGGTGTGAATTACTCCTTTACTTATATAATCAAGTTTCTTTGGTCAAAGGTAGATGCCATTCAGACTTTGGTAGTCAAGTCAATTTTATTTATATAGCCCAATAACACAAATCATGTTTTTCCTTCAAGGGGCTTTACAGTCTGTGTCACCCTCTGTCCTTAGACCCTTGATTCTTATAAGAAAAAACTGCCCTAAAAGCCCCTTTAACAGGGAAAAATATGGAAGAAAACTATGGAAGAGCAAGAGAGGAGGCATCCCTCTCCCAGGCCTGACAGACATGCAATAGATGTGTGTACAGAATGGACCAACATCAGGATGACACAGATTGCAAACATACGGTATATGAAGAATAGGGATCCAGGAGGATGTCGAGCAACTTCAGGCGTCGCCAAACAGACCTGAGTCACATGACTTCCTCTCCACCACGGAGACCTCGAAAGAGGACGGACTAAGAAAAACACAACACACAAGAGGCAAAGCTCAAGCACACCATTCACGCAAGTAGGAGAAAGGAAACAAGCACACAGAGGGAGAGAGAGACGAGGACAACACGCACACAAGGGAGAGAGAGAGAGAGACAAGATGAGAGGCTGAATCTCCTGGAGGACGAAGATCCAGATCCAAAACATCTGGAAGGAGGCACCAACAGTCAGGGGAGAGAGAGAGAGAGAGAGGTCCCAGGACGGCCGATGGTTCAGCACAGAGAAGTGAAAAATGAGGCCTGACTAGCAGCACATAACATCAACAACACATTATGTGGCAGTTTGTTAAATGTATGAAAGAAAACACAGCCAGCTGAACTGAGCCAAGGACAGGAAACAACCCCAATGTGAAACATTTAAAGGCCCTGAAAATGTATTTTCTTAATCAGCGTTTTACTACGAGTGATGGGATCCTACATGAGCACAGTTTTTTCTGCCAAAGTTAGAATAGTTTTGGTTATTTCACTTTAGACAATTCTGTGCTCTAGTTTGATGTCAGCTCAGTTATGAAAAGGTGATGTCCTGTACTTCTGTACTGATTTAGCAACATTTAAATCAAAACCAAGTATGATCAAGTATGATCAAACCACACCAACCTCAAGTCTCTCCAATAAACAAGTGACACCCATAAAACCCACTGACCTTTACTTAAAACCTTGACAATCCTCAGTGGGAATTGAAATATGAACCAAAAATGTGCAACAAAGGTTAACCTTTCAGTGAGAAAGCAGTGAGGGAGAAGCATCTCTCTGGATGTGTCAGTACTCGTGATAGGGTTTCTTTGTTCAGCACTGAAGCGCAGAGAAACAAAGTGTGGAAAGATGAGTCGACAAGCAAGACCAATGGCCCTGAAAACAAATGTTAGCAACCGTTGCTGGCTCTGTCCTGATAATGTGGAAGAACAGAGAGCCGCATAGTCAAACCATTTGTCTGTTCACACGGAGAAAAATGCTGTCTTCTGGTTTCACAAATGGCTTGTTAAAGTGATGTCGCTGTGTGTTTCCGCCAAAGCATTTTCTTTTTCTCTGGACAGTGTTATTGACTCTCGGCTCCAAGTTGTGTGTGTGCCTGTGTTTGTCTGTGTTATTATGTTTCCCAGCCTTCAATGCATTGTTGGTAGAAACACCCCTGAAAGCAACATGAAAGAAAAATCACTCAGTCATCCACTCGCTCACTCACCCGATTCCCTGCGTGCTGATAGCCACTTAAGGGAAGCCAGGCCCCAGGGCTGTGTTTTGGCATCCTGGCAGGTGCCATCTGTCAAGCAAGGGCTGTGTGTGTTGGCGGTGTGTGTACTAGCGCTAGGCCACATCTCTAGTGGTGCCGTGTTGCGTGTTCGTGGATGACTTTGCATATGTGCTTGTGGGAGCGTGTGAGCATATGCACATCTATGCCTTGTTTATGCCTCAGTGTGCTGTATATGCCCGAGTGTGTGTGTGTGTGTGTCAGCAAATGTGTGTTTGCTCTAACAAGTGTACCTAAGCAGAATTAAAGCGAGGAAAGCAGACAAACAGACAAAAGGAGAAACAAGCCAACATCAGAAGTTGTGTCTCAGGAGGGATATGTGCCTACGCCAGCGATGCCGCTGGTCACGATCGATATCAGGGGACAGGGTTGCCAGATTTGAATCGATAGATAAAGGGGCATAGTTGCCAGGTCTGGAGGAAAAGCAGTCAGATTAGCACATTGATTTCCTCACCCAGAGAGCAGGTGCTGCAGTAGGTATATTCTGTTCCCTTTATAGCTGGCAGATGAGATGAGATGGTTGAGGGCTTCACTCAGGAGCTGCTTACTGCCTTTACTGGCTCTGAAGCTGATGATTTGACAACAACACTGCGGGTGTCTACGGGTGTTAAAGTCTGTTCAGAGATAGTCCCTACACCACTGGTTCTTATCGCAGGATGCAAACAGTATATCTACCACATGTTGTGAGCAGTTCCACCTTAGATTAATTTTCCCCCTCAAAACTTTTCAGATTGTTTCATTTGAATAATTGTTAGAGTCCAGGAGAGACAAAAAATAATATAAATGTATTTATTTTTTAACAGAACAATGTTTTGTTTTGTTTTTTTCCATCAAATGAAAAATTGTTTGCGTTCTAAATTCTTATGCACAGTGCCTGACTACAAGTTAACCACAGCTTGTGGACAGAAACAACAATGGCTAACAAGATGTTTGTTTATTTGATTAAGTTTTATTTTCTCATCCTGTGGATTTAAAGATGCTGGTGGTCACCCGAGACAAAACTAAAAGGATTACAGTCTCTAAAACTTCTGTTTAGCATGGTGGAGTGGTTTGTGCTCCCCACATCTGCTCTTGGTTCATTTAGGTGGAAGACTGAAAAATCTTCAGCTGTTTTGAGTTACACATGAACTCATATCCTTATGGACAATTCTTGAACAAAGCGTACATCCTCCTCACATCTTCTCTCTTGCCACTAACCCATCCTTCCTTTTCCATCTACCCCTTTTTGTTTCTCTCTTGTCAGGTTCAGACTGCTCTGCCAATCCATTATTGCCCATAAGCTCTTTGACTATGTGGTCCTGGCCTTCATCTTTCTCAACTGCATCACAGTGGCTCTGGAGAGGCCAAAGATACTTCAAGGCAGTCTGGTAAGAAGCCTGTTTCTCCATATCCTGTATCATTCTGAAGCCACTGAGCACTTATACGATGTATTTGTCATGGTTACTAGCTGGTGTTGGACGCACTGTTGTTTGGCTGCAATTTGAAATACTGTGTTAACGGTTTTGCTAACAAACAATCAACTATGTAATGCTGTTTACTCATAAGCAATGTCAGTAAACACAGCATTACATAGTGGCATTTAAAAATTGCTTACAGTCTGCATATCTGTCGTTTGACTGCTCTTGTGGAAATCCTCAGAGCCCATTTGGGTTTTCAGATACATTTTTTAAAATATACTATTTTTAAAATAGTCAGATTAATACATAACTTTATGTACAAATAGAGTTACATATGCGTATGGAGTTTGTTTTTTTTAACTGACAAATTCTGAACGTTAGAGCTAAATCTTGGTTATTGACTGTGGTTCTTATTTCACCACATTATTTCAGTGTCAAGCTACCTCTTTCAAAGGTACACATGTGACATAAGATCAGGCTCAGTAGATAATTCTGGCTGTATTGATGACCATTTTTAATGTATTCTACCTCTTGTAAACAAGCTGTTGCTGCTTTAGAAAAAAAATAATTCTACAAATGATCTATAAGCCAGCAATTACTTAAATTAATAAGATCTACTTCAAAATGCCACTTTTCCTTCATTGCCCCGAGCTCTCACTGGATTCTGGCATCAAGCCACTTTCCTGCAATCAAGCAGCACCAAGACATTGAATGGAAGGCACTTTTCAAAGCAAGTGATGTGAAGCGTTCAAATTAAAGCCTAGAAACTCTTTCAATTTCGGCATTTAATTTGGCAGCAAGATCTAATTTTAATTCGATAGCAAAAACACAGACAAACGGAGTAAGTGAACTTTTTGGAGACTACAGCAAAGGACCAGAGCTGATTGTTGATTCTCATATCCTGCTTTGAAGAGTAAAGCCAAGCGCAGTCAATCTCTCCGCAACATCTTTTCTTTTTCTCCCAAGCTGTGTTTCTACCACGTTCTTCTTCTCTTCTTCCCTCCCTCCTTTAAACGCTTTCCCTTTCACTTCTCTCAGTTTTTGTCCTCTCTCCTTTTGTTACAGGAAAGGGTGTTTCTCACAATTTCCAACTACATCTTTACCGCCATCTTTGTTGCAGAGATGACTGTCAAGGTAAAATGTCCCCCCCTTCCCTCTCCCTTCTTTGCCTCCTCACTTTCCCTCTTCACTCTCCTTTCTTCTGTTGCTCTCCTCTTTGCTTTCTTCAGTCTCCTTTCTTCACCTCTCATCACATCCTCCTCCCTCTCTCCATTGTTCTTTTCCTTTTTCCATTTCTTTGTTGACCTTGTATCTCATCTCCAATCCTCTACTCTTGTTGTCTCTTCTCCTTTTTACATTACATTATTCTTTTTCTCTCTTCCTGTTTTTTCTTTTATCCCCTTATGTCTTCACCTCCTCATCTTGCTCCTGTCCACGTCTTTCCTCTTCTCAATTCCTATCTGCTTTACTCTTCTCTCTCCCTTTTATCTCCCCATCTTTTTTTTCCTTCTAGCTTCCCCTCTTCTTCTTCCTTATCTTTATCTCTCTTCTCCTTTCATCTCCAGCTGTTATTCTCTCTTCCCATCCTTTTCCACTCCCCCTCTCCTCATCCCTCCTCTTTTCTTGACAACTCTGCAACTTGCGGCTTAATCAGTCGCACATGTCCCATTAGCGATGGGCAGCTAGATAATGCAGTTAATTAGAAGGCTATCTCTCTTCAGCTGGCCTTTAGCTACTCCTGGACTTCCCATCGATAAACACGCACACACAAACACACACACACACACACACATTCACATACACTTTTTAATCCACTAATCTGCTGTCCAGAAGACAGGGCATCATCCATTATTAAGGGCCTTGTGACTCCAGGCGTTTTCTGCATTGGTAGAAACTCTATAGTGATTTATTTATGACCATGGATAATGAAGACATGTGTAGCACAATGATATGTAGATCATCTCAGCACTGTGGTGTTGCAGAGTTCACATGTGCACATATATGCATCTGGCCCCTGTTTGAACTTTATTCTTTTCTGTATCTTCATCTCCCTCTTTGCATCTTTATTTACTTCCATTCCTTCGATCAGTCTTCCTTTCACTCACATTTTCATTTGCTTTATCTTCTCCGTCCGTGCCGTACCCTCCGTTTTCTCATTTGATTCATTTCATATTCAGTTCTGTATCTGTCTCTTATCGTTCTCTCTGCTCTTTTGTCCCTCCATTTGTAATTTAATCAGTCGAGCTCCATTGTTATCTGTGCCCTGCTTCATTTGCACACTCAAATGTGGTCCAAGCACTCTCACACTGCTCATTTTCTTATCTCAAATAGTATATCAACTGCTGTGCTGTAGCACTAACTTCCACTTACTGTCGAATCAAAGGTGTGACCGTCGCAGTTACTCAATAATGAAGTATTTGTCCTGTAATTGAGCTGTCACAAAATCAGCGGACTAATCTTGTATTTGTACATGAGCTTCATCTCAGCTGTAGTTGAATGTGTTGTCAAAACCCCACCACACACACTCACACACACACACACACACACACACACTTACACACTCATTTGTCTTAATATACTTGTGACAACAGTTATTTTCTAACACATAACATAGATATTAACTTCACCAAGACGGCTGAAAAGACCTCATTTAGCAATAATGTCCACAGTAGGAAGGTCTAAAGCTGACAAGGAAAGTACAGGAAAAAAACACATTTATTTTCATATCAAGTCGTGACAAGTTTGCTTGTATAGCCCGATATCTCATATGATGTCTGAATGGGCATACAGGCCCACAACATTAATAGTTCCTGGCCAAGCACAAGTCCAAACTCTCGAAGAAGACCAGGAAAAACAACTAAAAACATCTTAACCACACACCTCACTAACCCTAAAATCCCATGTAACTCAAAGAATAACATACAATGGTACACACATAAACCTGGGAGCTGCCCATTAAAGCCATGATTGCTATTCTGAGTCATTTGGACAATTTGTCAAAACATTTTCAACTTTTCTTACCTAAATTTTTCAAGTTTACCAAGAATTTGAAACTGAGACCTTGTGGTTATGATCATACCTAATCTCACTGCTGCTGTAAAAGTTGTTCATGTCCTAATGCTGCATAAACTGCGCTAAGAACGGCTTGCCAGCACATCTTTTGGTGCCCATCAACCTACATTTTACTTGTATTTACATACATGTTTTACAAGTTACACCCCTAACTTTAAACCAGTGTTTGGAGACACCTCTAAGTTCATAATAAAGCTTTTAGAGCTCTTCACAGCCAGGTAGCCTCCTTCATTAATGACTGCATTAACTACTACAGCCATATCACCAATAGGTCTCTGAGGTTTTCTGATCAGAGTCTGTTAGTTGTTCCTCACTCAAGGCTTAAAACTGAAGCAGTCTGTGCCTTTGAGGATGTGACTTCTAAACATATTTCTTCTCACTTCTTCTCATTTTCTCATTATGAATCAATTTAAGATGTATCCTCAGGAAGGGTTGCTATCACAATAAACTTTACGTGCTGGCACTCTGACTTACTTACTTACTGACTTACTAATTTACTTTTTCTTACGCTCTAATACTCAAGTGAAACTGTCAGTCGTTCAACACTATTTTAGCTTTTTTAATAATCTTTCTGCCGTCTTTGTTATACTGATGCAGTCAGGCTTTTATAATGATTTTGGCAATGCCTTCACCTCTCTAGCTGCTTTCCCCCTGTAACAATTTCCACACAATTTTCAAACATATTCATTGTTTTGGTCTTGTAACATAGGAAATATCAGATAAACATCCTATAATTTATTTTGTTTCTCACTGCGTCATTTGTTAACTCGCAGCTGCACACGTTCACACGTAAGCTGTGTGTTCAGTTGGGGTAAAGATCTCGTGCAGTGCTTTCTGTTTTCCCATGTTTTTGTCAACACAGGACCAATACAACATGAATTTGTTCTCACTCTTATCTCACTCGCTCCCACCTTCCCTCTCTCCCTCCCTGCTTGTTGCTCTTAATCTGTTGTTCCAGGCTGGTCAGTCTGATCTCTCTTCTGAGGAGCACTAATTAAACAGGGTTTCTTCTCAGAGACACACTCCATCACAGAGGCCGCCTGCTCTCATTTCCTGTCCACACACACACACACAAATACACCGACACATACATGAGCAGAAGTGATCAGTGTAAACAGTGTTACCTTCACACAGTGAGTCTGACCTTGAACATCAGACTCTTATTAGAAACACAGGGGGGAGTTGGCTCTGGCTATCTTTGCACCTGACGCAAAACTTGCAAATACTGTAACAGCTTCAAATATGTGGAGCTGGGTCATCAGCAGAAAACTATGTTTCCATCATCATCATCATTTTTTTCCCTTTATAACTGCTTGATAACACTAAGCTTAGTGAGCTTAGTGACAGAAGCTGAAAGAAATGCAGTCAAATGGAGTCTGAGATTTTGTGCAACTTTATTTGAGACATGTCCAGACTTAAGACTCTGTGTCTCTATTCTGAGTAAGAGCACAATGAATGCCATTTACTAAAGTGTATTCCAAAAGCTTCACAGGTAGTGTTAGCTGGTCACAACGTACCCATTAAGAGTTCATATTTTTTGTAGCGGCCTAATGTTAGTACCAGACGTTTGCCCCAGTTTAAAAGACGGACTGAGAAAGTCTTAACCAGTGAAAATGAATGACTCGTTCTTGACTTCTCTAACTAACTTAAATTCTGTGGTTGCACTGGGCAGCTGATGTGTGCTACAGGAGGAAGGATGATGCTGGAAAATGTGTGCACTCTCAGCAAATTCCCCCTGATTAAAGTTTAAAAATGTAATAATTAACATTTTGCCAAACTTTTACTCATCTCATTTACCGGGTAATTAGTGCGCACCACCTAAGAAATATAAAACTATTTAGCTTTTTAATGAGCAAGTTGATGAATTAACAATACTTAAATGAAGTGTAAATTTTAATTACTACTGACTCAGGCAAACATGTTTGTAGTTAAAGAGGTGTGACGCTTAATACCAAACAGCAGCCTGAATCCAGCATGCCTGGATTCGACTAGACTGACCCAGGATGGGACCCAGTGATGCTAAACAATCCCATTTCCTAGGTTTGGCATTAGGTACTACTTTACTTCACTACTTAATATACTAAATACTGTATGTTTGAGGGAAAGTGCCCCCTGGTTTCTTTTATTAACATAGTCTGCAAAGACACACAATTTTCATACAGAGCATATCCGCCAAACGTTCACTGACAACATATTTTTAATTGAAAGACAGAAACTAGGTATGAGAAATGTTGTTGTGGTTATGTTCAAGCATTCAGAGCTCTTTGTTAAGGTTAGGAAAATATTGTCGCCTCGGTTAAATATTGAAATAGTCAAAAGTGCTTTGAAGCATGAGACTGGACGTGCTTACTTGTTAACACACAAACTGAAATACACAGGATGCAGGATGCAAACCCCAGTCTCCGGTGCCAAAGTCCTGCACTTTGTAAATTTAACCATGTGGGGACACATTTAATGGCCGATGTTAATGCAAAAGGTCAGATTCTCAAAAACAACAATACAAACAACAATAATCAGACTCAGTCACGCTCATGACCCAAAGTCATTATAGTATGAAAGCGTTCCGACCACGAATTACTGTTGAGATATGGTTAGGAAAGTGTAAAGCGGATAGTGGACACCCATCAGAGATCCATTATGGTAATTTTCAAGTCTGCATGCAGCCATATGATCTTGCAAAATCCCATCTTATACATCAGATCGCAAAAATAACGGTGAAGCGACAAGTACAATAATTGCCATATTTCCTGCTAAGTGATACTGCAAATGGGGTTTGGAAGTAATTTAAATTGGAATTTAAGGTGACATACTTGCACTGTCAGCCAAAGGACAGCTGGTAGTGTGAGAGGAAAAGAGCAGGCTTTGATAATAACGCTGGCATCGACCTGCTATAGATTTCCCATGCATCATGTTTTATCATGGTGATATTTGATCTGCTTAATGGAGGCCCCACGGCAGTCCAATAGTCCCAAAGGGGCTTCAGTATAGCCGGCTGCTATTAATAACAGAGCAGACGTATTATAACTCGCTATCCAGCCTGTCAAAACATGACAAAAGACCTATCATATAGGATATGACAGTGACTCGCTGCTGTGCGGATCTCACCAGCGAGGACAGATGAAACATTTTCTTACGGTGAGAGTTTTGGAACATGTTAGCTGTCAAAACAAGATGGAAAGATTGCCTGTTCCTAAACAGAGCTGTATGGAATTCTGAAAACTGACTACTTCAGTTTTCTGATACATGGGGGTATTTCTCTTTCCTCATCCTTCTCTCCCTTTATCTGGCAGTCTTTATTGTTCTTCCACTTTGCCTTCCTTACATCCCATTTCTTTATTTGTCTTCTTTATCTATCTTTGTCACCCTCTTATGCCCAGCTTCTACATTATTTCTATAGAGTTAGGAAGCCCTGACAACAGTTGGCATAGCAGTATCTGTTATCATGCTGCTGCTGTCGTCACTCACTCTGAGTTACTGTGGTGACAGTCATGGTGTTTGTTCAGAGGTGGGATATGTTGTTGAGAGTATCCGGCACACAGTACAGTAGCAGAGTATTACACAAGCATTCCTAGGAGGCGAAGACAGAGGAAATTTCGTCTGAAGCCTAATAAGAACGCCTACACAAGAGTTAGCTCTATGAATGCTGCATTCACGCAGTGTCGGCACAACGGAAAGAACAGGAGCATGTCCTGTTGCTCCAATTTGGTTACTCCCATTGCTCGCCTTTTGGTCACACACCATTTTTTTTGAGAGGTATCGTCGCAATCAGAAATTCCTGATATCATTAACTTGGAATTACAAGCAGAAGGCTGATGTAAATGTTTTTCCCACTCAGTTGCTTGTGAATATTGTCTGAACAATATGACGTGATCGGGGCATAGGATGGCTACTGCTAATACGTAATTTCAGTAGGTATAGTGAGGCTATTGCTTGTTCCCTTAAAGAAATACACCAGTGAAAATCTTTTAAATATCAAACACTTGAACCACAAGATGGTTCTGAAAAGTTTGTAGTTTGCTTCTAAGGATACCATCTGTAGTCATGGATTCACAGCAGTTACAATGGATTAAAACCCATCTGGAAATAGAAGTGGAGAAGTGGATAATGTTGGGAGTGATGTCAGGGGTCTCAATGGATGTTTTCATACGGTTTGACACGTTTCCAATGCCAACTTTGGGTCACAACTTGTTGTGAATCCAAGCTGACTACAGCTCATGAGGGAGCATGCTACAAAGTTGGCAGAGTCTCCTTTCAAGTCTACAGGTGGTGACTATTCGACACTCAACAGACACATTTTCAGGGGCTTATTTTGTAGCAATGTGCCATCATTATGCTTGTTCCCAAACAGACGCACAAACACCATCACCGCTTATCTCACCTTTTCCAGAATTTGCCACCGTTCCACATATCTCCCTGGTGGCATTTTCTGCCAAACAAGGCAGACGAACCCGCTGCATCTTTGCACGCATTGTTTCGACATGACAGTCACACCAAGTTGTTACTGCTATGAAAGCACCTGGCAGGTGTCAAATGATGTCGAAACATCTGCCATGCAACTTTTCCTCCAACCTCACCAACTCTTTTTGATTTCAAAACTTTCTATTTTTCTCTTTGAGCCTCTTCTGCCTTTCTCCCCCGCCCCTGACTTCTGCCTCTCATTCCTCCCACTGATAGCTGTCTCACTGTTTCCACAAAATTGTTGATCTCCCCCATCTCACCCATACCCTCCTTTTCTTTCCAGAATATTCTCCTCCTCCTCCTCCTCCTCCTCCCTTTCTGGTTCAACCCCCATTAGGGCTCGCCTAGTGAGCGAGACCTCCCATCCAGCTGTAGCTAGAAGGTGACAGACTATAAATCTAAGACAAAATTGAAATATGTGCAGCTCTAATGTTTGCTGCTCCAGTCACAACAACACACACCTTCTGAATGGTTTGTCATGAGTGGCCCGCCAGCTTGTGAGTTCAGAGTGTAGAAGTGTGTGATTTAAGAGGATTTTGGGCAGACTGCTGAAGTGGCCCAGTGCAATGTCAGCAGTCCAAAATACTGTATGTCTTAACTGAAATCAAAACAGAGTAAAGCTTTTCCTTGAATTATTCTTCTTAAGTTTTAATCATAGACATTTCCCTCACTTACAGTACAGTCAGCAAAATTCAATGTCAACATAAAAGCTGCTGAACTGCACAAACAAATCCAGAGGACTTTGATTTTGCTGCAGATTCATCATTCCAAAGACCATGAAGCATAATTTGAATGTGGACGCGTTAGTAGACCATCCAGTGTTGGAGATTTCC
Organism: Oplegnathus fasciatus; assembly: GCA_003416845.1. Lineage (NCBI taxonomy): Eukaryota > Metazoa > Chordata > Actinopteri > Centrarchiformes > Oplegnathidae > Oplegnathus > Oplegnathus fasciatus. The sequence continues at coordinate 103,296 of NTHP01000567.1, read as the reverse complement.
ACTGCTGCCCGAAATTGTAGTAGACTTGCTTCCCTTTTAATCGCCTTTCCTTTCCCCTCCTCTCTTCATTTTCTTTATTCCTCTCCTTGTCCGTTATTCTTTCTTTCTTTTGAACATTCACTTCCTCATTGGGGTTTAGGAGCTGTTTCTTGTCTTTCTTCTCCTCCTTTCCTCCTTTCATCTCCTTGGAAATTTAACTCTTTTGGATTTAACACCTCTCTCCTTCAATCACACACCTCTCATCCTCCGATAATTTTTACTTTCATCTTTGTGATTTTCACGTGTTTCCTGTCCACTCCTCTCCTCTCCTCTCCTCTCGTCCAGAAAGCAGCTGACATGAAATGAAATACCTGTTTGAGAAGCTAAATAAGAAAATCTGAATATCAAAGAGTGTGTGTGTGTGTGTGTGTGTGTGTGTGTGTGTGTGCATCTGGCCACTGTTGCATTACCTGTGTGGGATTCTGCATCTCTCTCCCTTCATCTCTCCAGGTGGTGTCCATGGGTCTGTACCTGGGGGAGAAGGCCTATCTAAGGAGCAGCTGGAACATTCTAGACGGTTTCCTCGTATTCGTGTCTCTGACTGACATTGTGGTGTCAATGGCGGGGGGAGCTAAGATCCTGGGAGTTCTCCGTGTCCTCAGGTTGCTCAGGACGCTACGCCCCCTCAGGTTAGGACAAACTGTAATGTTTTCTGCTACGGCATGATTAGTTGGGATTGTTTGGTAAAGAAATAGTTCGACATTTGGGAAATATACCACTCTCATATCTCTCTGTTAAACATGTGGCTGCAGACAGCAGACGGTTACATTAGCTTAGCATAAAAATTGGAAACAGCAAGCCTGACTCTGTTCAAAGGTAATAAAATCAGCCTTATAGCACCTCACTTGCTCTCTGAGTAGTAGCATTTGAGACTCCAGTTACTGGTCCCAGCCAAGAAATAGTCCAGCACATAATCCCCATAGAACGGAATAGAACCATAAATGCACCTCTTTTGTACAGACTGTTCTTTCTTTCTTTAAACTATGGTTACCTGTACTTTAAACACCATTTAAAACTGCACTTATTAGAGGGAAAATGTTGCTAAAACTGTGCCATGCCCTTGGTAATGACTCAAATTCTTCATTCAAAAGTAGGTCTGAAAGTTTTAATTGTTTTTTACACTTTTGACTTTGAATTCTATGAAACTGCCTTTCCCTTTCACTTTGTCTTTGATTCTCTCTCTCTCTCTGTCTGACACTGTCTCTCTGTATCTCTCCTTCGGTCCTCCAGGGTGATCAGCAGGGCTCCGGGACTGAAGCTGGTAGTCGAGACCCTCATCACGTCCCTCAAGCCCATCGGCAACATCGTCCTCATCTGCTGCGCCTTCTTCATCATCTTTGGCATTCTTGGTGTTCAGGTAAACACCATCAAATATGGATTCATATGCTCTCCATCTTTGTCTTTCTTTTTTATTAATCAGGGGATCTCACAAGCCTTTAACATTTTATGAAAAATTTAATTGGACCTGAGATGGTCAAACGATTGCAAATATAATATGACCTAACATAGTGACCCCTATGCTCACCATGGCCCTATTAAGTTTTTATACACTTGAGAATTAAAGTCACAATTATGCTCGTAACGTCCATCTCAAAAACTAAACGAAAGAAAGAAATGAAAGATTAAATATGAACCACGGAGAGAATGAGATGAGGCTGTGTGGCCCTGTTTGCACCCACAATGAAACCACGTTCTCACAGCATGGCTATGAAGGCTAATTAAAGCAGAATTCAACAGCAAGAGGCATAATGGTAACACATCTCTATGCAAAAATCCAACAGGTGGGGGTAATGTGGAGTTATGGGACTCAGACAGAGGTAGCTCTGAATCTCAAAAGTTTTTATTGCCATTCAAACAACAAAGCTTCTCAAGACACAGTATATAAACACAAGATATATACAATTATATCAATTAGTAGATCATATTGTATCTACGCAAAAACAAAACAAAAACCAATCAATTTAAATCTCCCCTCAATAAGTCTCCTTCATTCTACTGTCAGAAATGACTCACAAAACTGCAGTATGTGTCCTAAATGCATCAGTAATCTATCATCCTATTTACAGGCGAGTTCATAAGTCTTGCAAATGTACAGCTGACTTGGTTTTCCCATTGTTATTTCATCACTGCAGTGCCGTATTTTCTTCTGCATCTAGTTGTCAATCCCACCCTGTTCTTCCCCACTTCATTCCGTGTTATTATTCTCTCTGCATCCGCCATTATGCATTATTTTACTCACTCCCTCTTTGATGTGTTCAATGTGATTGAGAATTAAAAACATCTTCTCTCGAGAGGAAAACCACGCTGTTGATATAAAGCGGTTTTGGAGTCTTCAGCTGGGCTTCATCCACACGCTAGTTACAGACGCTAATTATGAAATTACTTCAAAAGCTGCATGAAAGAAGTGGCTACACACAAGTGCTGTCATGACTTCATCAAAATATATCTTTGTGTGCGTCTGTCTCTCATTTCCCTCTCCGTGTATGTTTTCCTTCCCAGCTCTTCAAAGGAAAGTTCTACTACTGTGTGGGTTTCGACGTGAAGAACATCACTAACAAATCCGACTGCCTGGCTGCCAACTATCGATGGGTTCACCACAAATATAACTTTGACAACCTTGGCCAGGTACAAGAGAGAAAAAATACATCCTGTCCGGATTGTTTTGAACATATTCATGCTGAATGTAAACACAAACAAACACACTGTGTAGTGCCAGAGGAAAAGACATATAACAGATAGTATACTACAGATAGGAGGAATGCATCTAAATCTAGAGAGAGAACATTTTTAAAAATACCATTTTTAACGACGTATATTTTCAAATATTAACTAAAAGAATATTTTTCGTTACATTGAAGCAGGCAGTGTTGAATTAAGTCCTACTATAGCACACTAACAAACAACTAAAAACTTTGTCACAGCTGACAATAGTAAGTATCTCTTTTAATATAGATACATGTCCATTCTATTACTGATTAAAATCACGTAATAGCGATTCAACATGTTTTCTGCTCCAAACAGTCAGTGGTAAAAGTCCTCCAGCACACCGTAAGGGTTTTCAGCAGCTTGTTTGAAACAAATGAACAACACACTGCAATGCTGGCATGGCCAAAAACTACAGCAATGAACACTTAGCCCCAAATTTGCTTGGGGCATAAAGTAAAATGTGTATTTACAAATTCTTATTTTGTTATTTTGTCTTCAGTCACACTTTTTATGGTAAGCACTTTATCATACTGATAATAATCGGTAGCATCAACCAGTTTACAACTGAATAAAGTTTTGTGGGTTTGTGTGTTTGTCCTCTAGGCTCTAATGTCCCTATTTGTGTTGGCCTCAAAAGACGGCTGGGTCAACATCATGTACCATGGACTGGATGCAGTGGGGATAGACCAGCAGGTAATAACAGACACAGACTACAGGCCTATACAACACTGGTACAAACGTGTGTAATTACACTTATGTATAACACAAAGTCACATGCTGACACACAGAAAGTCTTGCACTCTTTATTTACCATCTATCCATCCAATCTCTACCACTTATTTGCGTCCGGCAGTACCCACATATCTCCAGCCACGTCCTCCAGCTCTTTCCAGGGAATCCCACGCGTTCCTAGGCCAGATGGGATATGAAATCGGTCCTTCTGTTCACCCCAGGATCTCCACCCAGTTGGATGTGCCCACAACTCCTCCACAGGGAGGCATCCTGATCAGATCAGCAAACCACCTCAACTAGCTCCAATAGAAGAATAACGCCTCTTCACTTTATCCTTAAAGTTCAGCCAAAACAGGATGGCCTAATGGTCTGTTTCCTGCTGGGGGACTTTGCTGCATGTCAACCCCTTTAAGCTGCCAGTGTACTCTGTCAGAATTGCTTGTTGGTCAGTGGAATAGCTTCAAAAACCCTGCCCAGATTAGAAAAGCCTGGTAGCCAGGCTTGGACCAATGCATCTGAGCCAGACTCATTCCTTTATTTTTATCCATCGCGTTTGATACACCCATTTTAAGGCCCACCCAAGATTAAGAGTAGTTTCAGAGGTACCTAGGTTACAAAATAGAGTCTTGCCACCCGAATGTATAATGCACTGGTTCAGAGAGGCTTAGAATCTCAGTAAACTTCCCTTTAACCTCACAAATCATTCACACACACATGACGTCAAAGTCTGATGGTAAGATGTAAATTAGTCTTCTGAAGTGTCTACAAAGTGAACATATTCCCTTTAGAAGTGGTTTTATTTGTAAATCTATCAGGGAATCTATTAAAGACAGGGCATTATTATGGATGATTCAGTTTCCCCGCCTCGGAGAGAAACCTCACTGCAGTCCAACATGGCTTTGAATGACTAATCCCATTTGCACTCCACCCTGCGCTTTCAACACTCAGCGCTCCTCCAAATTGAAAATCTGACTCTCATCTCCGGTTTTATTGCGCCTGAACTTGATTTTTGTTTTGTAATGACTCCCTGCAATAACTACCTCCACACCCAATCATCCCAATCTTTTTTTTCACATTGTCTCCCTTTCCTGCCTTTCCTTCTGTTCCCCTGTCATCTATTCTTACCAGTGGCAGCTCTTTGGACTGTATGGCTGTGGAGCGGCTTGGTTAATTGGATGACTGTGAGAGACTAATATTAATATTTCAAATGTTTCTCAAAACTGGAAAAATGCTTATTACATTCGTAACAATGACACTAATCCATAATTTCTCAGAGAATAAACTGATATTCAAACATCACTTTTCAGATGCCCCAAGTCACAGTAGCTGTCTGGAATACTAGTACTACGAAGCGTTTTTGAAAAAGATGGAAGTCTACGTAATTATAGGTTTGCCTTTAAATGTATATGATGTGCTTAACCATGTGAAGAGCTCCATCTTTATCCTGTGCAGGGTCACAGGGGGCTGGAGCCTACCCCAGCTCACACTGGGCAAGAGACAGGATAGACCTTGGACAGGTCACCAGTCCATTGCAGGGCTAACATATAGTCAGACAACCATTCACATTCGCATTAACACCTACGGCCAATTAACCATTTCCAGTTCACATAATCTGTATATTTTTGGAATGCAGGATGGAATCAAAGCAGGCATGGGGAGGACATACGTATCGGGTAGTGGATTAAAACCCGGGACCATCTTACAGTGAGGCGCCCATGCTCACCTATGAGCCACTGTACCATCCCATAGTAGTCATTAGTGTTACAACAATGTCAAAACATATAAAGCAAGGAAACCTGTGAAAACTCCGCTTTCACATTTTACAAATTTTGTTGCATATCTGCAATGTTCGTTTATGTTGACCCAACATCTGAAGTCTGCCTGGGTCAATGTGTATGACAACATTCCTATTATTTTGGACATTTCCATGCTATTGAGCTTTTAATTAAGTATTGTATACGTAGGGGCGCCCCTGTGACATATGGGTTAAAGCGCAGACCATGAACTACAACATCCGCAGTTCCAGTTCGGCCAGGGATGCTTTCTGCTTGTCATTTACCGTCTCTGTCTTCCCTCATTTCCTGTTATATTTTACAACTATCTGTCTAATAAAGACATAAAATGACATAAAAAAAATTGAAGCAATGTATATCCCTGTACACGCGAACACATTATGTTCTTAATCGGTGTACTGATATTTAACTTTTGTGAATTAAATGTATATAAATAACTAACTTAAATAACTTCTGGCTTCTCATATTCACCCTCCACTGAATGCCATTGATTAAGACGAACATGCTGTTGTTGGCTTGGAGGTTTCCAGTGGTGGCTGGCCTTGAGCTCCCTCCAGGCTCCTTCAATGCTTCTTACCCACTCTGCCTTCTGCATCTTGTACATCCACTCTTCTATTTTTCACTTCACTTTCAGATATTTCGGTCTTCCTCTTTCCTATCACTTACATTTTTCTCTCTACTTCTGCTTTCCTCTTCCCCATCTCTTCTCCATTGTCCATTCTTTTCATTTCTGTCCCTTTTCTGTTAACATCCCTTCTCCTCTCTGCGCCATCACTCTGTCGATCAACGAACCTTTCGTCTTCCTCACTTCTCTTCACCTATTCTACCATTTTCTCAGTAGGTCCTTGTCTCATCTCTTTTTCTCTGTTCTCCTTCGTTTTCTCACAACTCTCTCTCCCTCTCATCCAGCCGGTGACCAACAACAACCCATGGATGCTACTCTACTTCATCTCCTTCCTCCTGATTGTCAGCTTCTTCGTCCTCAACATGTTCGTGGGCGTAGTGGTGGAGAACTTCCACAAGTGTCGCCAGCACCAGGAGGTGGAGGAGGCCAGGAGACGAGAGGAGAAACGCCAGCGTCGCATGGAGAAGAAGAGGAGAAGTAAGACCCAGGGAAGAAAGGGAAAAAAAACAGGGAGGGCAAGGGAGAAATGAGAATGATGTTTGGAGAAGATGAGCAGGAAAAATGGTAGGGGGAGGAGTAGGGGCTTTGAAGCACAGGAAGGAGAGATGAAAAATACATTAAGAAGAGGACAAGAATTAGGAAGAAAAATTGGGGTGAAATTAAAAAAGGAATGCAAAGTTGGGAGAGAAGGAAGGAAAGAAGAGATGGAAAGGAGGATGGGTGGAAAGAGACAAAGGAAATAAGGATAGATGGGAGGGACAAGAACAGATGGACACATAAACCTCCTGAGAGGGAAAGAGGAGAGCAAGGACTGAGTGGAGGGAGGAATGAATGATGGAGGGATGGGAGTCCTTTTGGAAAAGAGGAATAGCCTCAGGAGGAATAGAGGGAATCGATAAATCAAGAGAGGAAAAGTGGAGAAGAGGAAGACAGGAATATATTAAATATACAATATACAAATATATTATTAAAGAAGTACTAATTTCCTCTCTCATAAATGTTTGTTCACCACTTCAGAATGAAATGTAATTCAGCAAGTTAGTTAATATGTAAAATAGCACTAAGCAATACTTGATTTGAAGCTTTGGAAAGACTGCAGTCTTTGTCCTTGTAGACAGTCCGAATGGCATGTGTCCAAGACTTCTAATTTGATATTTCATACTACACATCCTCAATGATATCACTTTGAAACATTATTTCAACTCATTTAAAACTATTTAACCTCCCTCTCACATTTTGTCACACCTTCATCAAACTTTCCCTCCTCATATTATCTCGCAGTTTTATCTGTCCTTCTCTTCATTTGCTCTGCTCCTCGTTTTTCACTTCTTTTTTGCATAAATAAATCATTAAATAAATCATTCTGTTTGCGCTTTGCATTGCTTTCTCCACACTCGTGTCATTTTTAAACCAAATATCTCATTCTCTCTTATTTCTATATCTCATTTCCCTTTGCTCTTTTCACCGTTGTCCTTCATTTCCCCCTCCTGGATTCATTATTCCTACGTTATTCCTGTCTTTTTGTGTTTCCCCTCCTTTTTCCTTGATTCTGTGCTTTCATTTCCCCATTCATCTCCTCCCACTCCCTTCCCCTCTATCCATATTTTCCATCAATATTTTTTCCTGCCTTCTCACTAATCCAATCCCTCTCTGCCTTGTTTTTCCTCTTTCTCTATCTCTTTTACTTTTTCTCTCTCCAGAGGCCCAGAAGCTGCCCTACTATGCGTCATATGGTCCAGCCCGGCTGGCTATCCACACTCTGTGTACCAGCCACTACTTGGACCTGGTCATCACCTTTATCATCTGTATCAATGTCATCACCATGTCTCTGGAGCACTACAGCCAGCCACAGGTGACCGCACTTCTCGATGGGGATGGAGGGATATGCAGGGTGTGGGTGGTAGAGTGAGACAGACACAGCAGACTTGTTTAAGGGCCTCTGAGTAGGTGGTGATGCACCATCTGGGCAGAGTTTTTTTAAAAGTGGGCACTCCCAGAGGCAAGCTGCCAACCTGCTGCTCTGAATCAGCAGCAAAAACAGCCAACAACCAAAACATTTATCCACGTGCTGGAATACAAACAGTCTGGCAGATTGAGGTATTAGTTATGTAAAATGTTTCTCAAAGGCAGAGATGCTCGTGAGGCTGAAAAAAAATTAGTTTGAGTTAAACANTAAACAGAAAAAAAAAAAAAAGCCCACATCCTAACAGAGCTGAGCCACCAGATATAATATAATAAATCAAAAAGTAAGATAAAGTGGAGACTGTTTCTTTTCATCCTGGATGGATGATATCCATATCAATGGTGTTATGGAGTAATTACGTCTATGGGCTACTAAAGGTGACTAAAATTAAATTTTTCATGTAGTCCTGCTCAATAATAGAATACATCTCCTGCTGCCCCCATAACATTGGAATAGATTAATCTATAACTTATTTCTTGCTTAATTAGTATTTCCTTTGCAGGAGGAAATGGCATTTCTTGAATAAGCCACCATGTGAAAAAAAAAACATGCTGTAAATGAGCCACTTTAAAGGTATAGGTGTTTTATTTTTAAGATGATAATGAACGCATTGTTTCTCCTGGCCTGTATGCCCATGGAGGCTAAATGTGACTTGTTCTGCCTGGAGGCTGCTGGATCTCAGTGTTGAACTGAGACTGTACCGATCTTAAATAACATTATGCTTGTGCTGAAGGTATAACATATTAGCAGCTTATGTGGCTGGCTGCACACAGACAACCCACACAGCTCATTATTTTCAGTTAGCTTTACCTTTTCAGTCTGTTTTCGCCAGCTTTTACCGATACTGACACTCGAAGTCAACAACCATTTGAGCTGCCAATGACGTCTACAGCTACTGCCCACACATGCAAGGCTGCATTCAAAGGCCTACAGGTTTTATGGCTATAGAACACTGGACTGAAGCCCAGTGAAAATAGTAGAGTAAGATAACTAGCTAAAACACTGTTATGAAGGTTAGCACTGTTGCTGCAAGCTGAACAGGCCTGTTAGTAAACCTGGGCTCTAAAGAACTCTGGTTCTCTGACTTCACACATTGAGGATTTTGAGAAGGTCAACCAATAAGATTATTTTTGTCTCCAGAGCAGCTCTGCAGCAGAATTCCTTGTAGCAGTAGACATCTAATAACCCTGCAATAACCTGACAAGAAAACACACTTGATAGATTCAGTGTCCAATATATGAAAATAGACATTCTACATGTCATGATTTAAATGTTTTCCCCACATGATTATTACAAATCTATACCACGATATACTTTTTAATTAGGCAAACACTTTTATAAATGCTAAAGTTGCAGTCTACCTTATTTAGCTGAGGTACGGTTGGCTAAGTTAAAGGAAAAGTTCAACATTTCGGGGAATTGATGCTTATTTACTGTCATGTCGAGAGTTAGATGAGAAGATCGATGTCACTCTATTGCCTGTATGCTGACCATAGACTGTATATAAAGATGGACGACGCGTCTCCACTTCCTCCCACTGTACAAAAGTGAAGCCAAAATATCCCGGATATGGGCGCTGCCATCTTGCGCTGGTGACGTCATTTGGAGCCAGAGTCTGCGCAGTAGTGATCGGGGAAGGAGCNNGCGGTATTGAGGTCCCGCCCATACACCCGCCACACTCGATCTGTAATCAATAATTAGTAACTGCTAGCGAACGATCACCTGCTAAAGTTACAGTTACATCTTCACTCGACATTTCTACCGACGTACAATTCCCAAAAACACGTCTACAGATGCCTCCGCGACTGTTTCACTGTGATTGACAGCTGTCAATCATGGCGTTTCACCCCGTTTTTATAGCGTCAAATAACTAATTAAAACCAAACTTATCAGAAAAACGACCACTTGAACAAACACCAACATGAAAAGAACTACCTAAAATGACAGAAACCATCTTTGGGAAAAATTTATTTGGAGTGTACTTTGATTTTTTAGTTTGGCTCATGTCCTATCTGCTAACATGGGGGGGGGGGGACTTATGACCTATACTGGAACCAGCCACCAGGGGGCGATCGATGCGTTTTGGCTTTTGGGGAGCTGTCATGTCGTCCATCTTTATATACAGTCTATGATTAATACATACAAAAACTGAAATGTAAAAGGGCAAGTTGTCCTTGCTACAAGTCAAGCTAAGCTTGCTAAGCTAAGGTCATCAGCTGCCGGCGGTAGCTGCATATTTACCGTACAGACATGAGAGTGGTAGCAGTCTTCGCATCTAACTCTTGGCAAGAAACTGTAAAGTGTATTTCCCAAAATTACCTATATACAGTAAATACACATACTGACTTGAATTGACTACTACAGTTTATCCTGTTAATGCTATAATTTTCTATAAACAAACATACGTAGCTTAGCATATATTTTTTGTTCTTCCTTAATTTGGCTGCAGTGGTTGTGAATTTTTAATGTGTGTATTGAAGATCACAAGCTTTTGATTCATATAGTCATTTTCTGTCTGACTCATTAATACCAGTGTGGTCGAGAAAATGTTCTCTGTTCCTCCCCAGGGTCTGACATAATTTAGTTGTCTGTCTCAATTAAGCTCTCTTCTATTTAAAAGAGATTCATTGGCAAGAAATTTTCTCACATCGATGGAACAGATTCACAACAACAACGACTCTCTTCCTCTCTCAATGCATACAAAGGTTCTTTTATTAACATGACAAAAGTTAAACAATCAGTTTACAACATCTTAATGTGGACAAAGAAGTGGTTATGCCATGAACTGCAGTAGAACAAAGGATAATTCACTAGTTTATTACAGTTAAAATCAGAGATGGAGACAAAGGAAATGAACTGTCTGTTACTCTTGCTTTCTGTCCCTCCTCAACCCCCTCTCTACCTCAGTCTCTGGAGACTGCACTGAAGTACTGCAACTACTTCTTCACCTCCACCTTTGTGATTGAGGCCTCTCTGAAGCTGGTGGCCTTTGGCTTTCGACGCTTCTTCAAGGACAGGTACAAAGGGGACGCTCCGAGCTGTACTGAGATTGTATAGATTTGTGTTGATGAGGTTTATGAAGCTGCTAATATCTATGTCTAAGTATTCATTGTTTCTGCATCAATACCAGGACAATCTCTGCACATTTAACATACTGTTTGATAGGTATATACCACATTCTTAAATATCTTACAGTAATAGTATATACTTATTCCTAAAAGGGATGTAATTGCTTGCGTTAGCCACTGAATTGTATGGGACCCATTTATTAAAGTTGGCAATTTAACTCTTCCCCAGGCAACTTCACAAACTGTCATCTCCAAATAGCAGCGAGGCAAGGCCTTAAACTTCAATACCCAGAAATCCTGTAATGTGACATGAGTAATATTTGGGATTGTGCTGAAAGATTATTCTGAAGACAAAGCTCTTGCTTTTGATCTATGTCACACCTCTCACCTACCATATGGTCATGAGCTCTGAGAATTGATAGAAAAAACAACATCACCAATTCAAGTGGCAAAACTTGAATCCTTCAGTGTCCCCAAAGGTGAATACAGGAATAAGGACTCCTGCAAGTTGTGGGGAAGTGGTGGAGGGTGGATGGTGGGCGTACAGAGTGCAGGACTCTGATACTGGAGACCAGAGTTGTCATCCTTAGTCCGTACGTTTAGGCAACAAAAGCACTTAAATATAGGGAGAGAATCATGGTTTCACCTAAGAAAATAAACAGGTCCTTTAACTCACTATTCACGAGTTATGTTTACTGTAGGCATTTACTGCTGTGAGTGCCAAATTAAAACCATATAAAAGTTGAATCATGCTTTAGTAGCTATTATATTGCAAGAGTGGACAATTTAGGAAAACAAATGAAATACATTGCCAGTGAACATTTTGCAGATGCGGCATCAACTTTCCTCATTATGTTGCTAGAAAACGTAATCTGGGCGGCATTACTCTTCTGTCAAAACATATCTACTGTTGCAAATTAGTAGTATAAAGTATAAGGTAGTAGTAGTAGTAGTAGTAGTAGTATATACACAATTATTAGGTGGGTTGATGAATGGTGACGATGAAATGAATTAGTTTTTGAAAGAATATGAATGTCTGATAACACCAAAGATGGTTAAAGTATGACTACACCAAAATGATGACACCAACATTGTGACAAATATATGATGTGCTCTCTGCATGCTATTCCTAAACAAAGTGGTGATGATGTCACTCACAGAATTATATGTTGTACTATTGGTTTTAAAAATAACTCATATAAACACTGGTTTTCACTGTGTTTTAGACTAAATAAATGACTCACATGGAGGCTGTGCAGGTGCAGAAGCTCTTTTGAATTTTAATAGATTTCAATATCTACACCCAGCACCTTAATAATCCAGCAAGGGGGTCCTCTCTCTGCCGTGTGCACAGGCTTGTGGAGCAGCTGTGATGGTGTTGGTGAATATCATCTGAGATACCCTACTATGTAGATTTTATTATTGCAGCTTCCGATCCATTTTTAAAATTGTGGGTTTACTGGAGGAAACTGCTGTTGGCTATTTCTGCCCCCCTTTCTTTGCAAAATTATTTCTTCTGAGCTATTTTAAATAAATTAACTATTTTCATGCTCTTTGCCTGTCTCACTGTTTCTGTCTCTCTGTCACTTCCTCTTTGTCTCTTTCTCTCGATGTAAACGGAGACATTTTTAGTCGTATTATTCCCTCTGTCCTTCATTGTAATTTCTGTCTTTCCCTCTCTATCCCTTTGTCTTTTTTTGGGCCATATCACGCTTGCATGTTTTTGGAAAGCCAAGGCTTCATTAGTTGACCCCGTTTTGTGTGTGTTTACACCCTGTGAGCCTGGTGTGTGCCAGTTCTGCTGCTCTGGAACTGAGATATTATCTAGGACGAGACACATTAACTGTGGAGGAACATACCCCAGGCAAGAATTTTGCAGTAAATTGAGTTAAAAACCAAAGAAACCTCGCCAGATTAAAAAAATGCTGAATGTGTATTTAAGGAAGTGTAACTGCTTTTTAGACTAACTAAATAGGAGGTTACACTACAGTATGGCTTAGATGAGGGTTTGACAAAGGGTAGGTTTGACAGTGGGACAAGTTTTCTCGTCCTCGTAGTATAGCCTTAGGCCAATCCAAGTTACTGTACTTTAAAATGTTGTTTTGGGGACTGCTCGGCCTAGATTTTAAAGATGCCTGGAATAGCTGTAATATAGAGTGGACAAGACAAGTAATAAGAGTATGGGGTCCCGTGCACAGCGACCAGGCTGCAGATGCTGCGGTAGGCCAGTTTAGTCAGATAGTATTGGACTGTATTTTCTAAAGGGCTGCCCCAAAGTTTTGCAATAGTCAAACTCTAATATACGACTGAAATAAATGTATTATTAACCAATACGTTCACAAATATTGATATTGATTAGAACATTCAAATTAACTTAACTGCAACTGTGCCCATGGACATCTGCTAAACTGAAGATTTCATAGCCCTGGTGGTATCTTTTGTCAACAACAGTGGAGCAGAGATCCTGTTCGACGTTCTTGAATGTTGGATGTGGATCAGGTGACATCGTTCGTTATGTCATGTACTATCAGCATTAGTCGCGGCAGCCAAGATCACATTCAAACATTTCAACAAACAGCTTGTTGTTCAGCCCTGAAATGGCAAGAGACAAGATAACAAATACAGGAAGTAGTGTTTCCGAGGCTCTGAGGTTTGCATAGTATTGAAGGTGTTCTTCCAGGATTAACATAAATATTCATGACAGGAGCAGGCCTTCGGGTAATGGTGGGTTGTTACCCATTCTTCTGCCAAGTCAGTTGTGGGAGAGTCATGCAAATTATGCATAAAGTTGATGTAGAACATTAATATTCATCGGGAAATTAACATAACACAGACCCTGATGTGTGCAGCCATGAGGTCCTGAGCCACATACTGAGCTAAGACTCCAAATTGATGCTCATTCTCCTGTTCATGGCTTACCTTCACTTTGACCAAATTCTACACATTATGGTAGACTGAAAGATCATTCTGTGTGTGTGTGTGTGTGTGTGTGTGTGTGTGCGCGCGTGTGCGTGTGTGCGCGTGTGCGTGCGTAGGTGGAACCAGTTGGACCTGGCCATTGTGCTGCTGTCAGTGATGGGCATCACCCTGGAGGAGATTGAGATCAATGCCTCCCTCCCCATCAACCCCACCATCATCAGGATCATGAGGGTACTCAGGATAGCTCGAGGTACACACACACACACGCACAAACACACACACAAAGACAAACGTAGGATGCACACACAAGTTCTCCCGTGACATTTTCTGAAATGAGCGCTGTCAAATTGGGATTACATGTAGTGCGTTGTTGCTGTTTGCTGTTAATGCAAGCTCACTTCTGTTATGTTTACCAGTTGTCACGATATATTAAAAATAATGTACCAGCACTAATTCCACTGCACTAATTTCACTGATTTAAAATTATTGATTGATTCCACTCAATCTTTTCACTTGGTGTTAAGCTACTGAAAGTCAACACTTCCTGTACAAATAATTCACATTAAAAGCCTCACAGCAGCTGAACAGGCATAATCTCTCTCTTTCCTGTAAGCTTTTAATGTGAAGCAAAAGCAGGAAGTGACGTGAGATGAACACTGAATAAAAAATGGCAAAGCAAAAGCAATTGGACGTATTTAGTGAGAACATTATGCTGTTAAAAAGATAAATTCTGCACTGCTGCTCATGTATTGATGGGATTACTGCTGTGAAAGTGTGCATTATGCTAATCTTACTTTTGCTTTGTTTTGTGGTATTTTCGGCTATCATTTCTATCTCATTTTTATGCAGTATATGGAACAGCATTTTGAGCCTTCAGACATGTCAGTACAAGCCCAATTACCCATTCCTCTAAAGGCAAAAACACCCATTTGCTACATCAACCACACTTCTTTTTAAAGTGAAACTAATTCCTATTTCTATTGTGTCTATCACATTTGTGAGCTCATTTCAACAAATTTTTGGATGGAGACAAGGCTCATTGAAACGCAAACACGAACACACTTTTCATCTCATACCTCACATACGTGTGTCATTTACAGTCCTATTGTTGTCTTAATTCTCCCTGGGTAAAGGTGAAGTTGATACTCTCCATTTCTATCTTTCAGTCTCTTTCCTTTTTAATATGACTCTCATTCGGCACCTCTGTTCTTATTATTCAGAGGAAAGACTAGCTCTCTGGGCTGCACCAGTTCCTCTTAACTTCACACTGAGGAGGATAAAGGCTAATTACATCAATCTCACTTAAGCCTCGTCCTCTTACCACCGCCCTCTGCCCTCCATAATACTGCCCAGGGACTACAGAGGAGACCCATGGGTAATATGCTAATTTAACAGCAGCCGGTGGTAATTAACAAGCAAGTGGGGTATTTGATGATGAGTGTGAGGGCTACTGGTGACCGATAGTCTTTCCTCTCCTCTCATAACACTTTTACCACTCTGCTTGAATGTTAACTAACTTGTGTGACTGTGGGAAAGAATATTAAAATGTTTCACAGTCACCTACTTCTTTCAAGTAGCTGAACTTTAAAAATACACTGAACAAAAGGAGCGATTCAGCTACACTGGTTGAATATTTTTAAAGTAATAGGCAACAGTTTTATTTATATTCATCTAGATACGTTTTTTTAAAATTCTTTTTAAACAACACAATGATGGTTTCACCTACATTGTGTTATGATTAATATGCATTATATTTGATGCATCCATCCTAGTGTTATTTCCACAGGCAAGGGGCATCATCATTAGCTAACTATATTATATTGTGGGTTTACAGGTTACATGGAATTAGACAGTGCTTTAGCCAAATTCATCAGTTATTCCTCATCCTCAAACCCTTTTCTCTTGTAAAAGTAAAGCATACTGTTTGAAAACACAAACACTGAAGCATAAATCTAACCACTTGTCCGAGTATGTTTTTCCATAGTAAGCTTTAAAACCATCTAAGGATTGTGTTAGGACAAACATTTGATTTTACATTTTTATTTGTAATACTGTACTATAATACTAAGGTTAACTATCTCTTCCCTGCAACACACAAACAATGTTGCTCCTTTATGTCCATGTCTTCTAAATGGATCATCAGCTGGTGAGGATGCTGACTTTTTGCCCAGTGTCTTTTAGCATGATATTGTGTGGACACCATGCGCATATTTAAGACTCTTTCACAGGGTTCTCGGTTTTAAACGAATCAGCTGGAAACATTAAAAACACAGCTGGAGAAGAAGTTTTCACGGCACTTCAACAACCCTGCAGATTTGTTGAATTACGCCGTTTACAACTTAGAAAAATGTGAGACATAATGTTCAGGCACAGTAAAAACCAGTGTCAGATGGGAGAAGCGCAGAGGTGCAAAGGAATTTAATGTGAAAACTCACTGAATGAGAAAATAAAGTTAAGTTTCATTTCTCTTGCTTGCTCATCTTTCACTAGCCCACGGCCGTTCGATTTTTATCTTTTTTTTTTCAGACTTAACTGCGTGACCAAACCTGAGTTCTTCAAACTGTTCCAGAAAAATTAGCTGCTTTTGAAAAGGCCTCAACTTTACCAACAGAAAATCCAAAGGAAAACAGTCCCACATGTTCACATTAACAGCAATGTGTGGACTGCAGGGCGGAAACACACAAAGACTTTGCACCAAAGATGTCACCAAAAAAGCATTGCCTGTTTCTAAGTGATGCTGTTGCCTAGGACTTTGGACAGAAGGTTCTTAAAGAAGCTATACAGTGCCGGCTAATGATTTAGGGCTTCTCTAACTATGCACTACCACCACTAAATCCACCTTTTCTCTATCTCACACACATATAACCACCGCCAACCACCCTGACAGAAGTCCATCCCAGGAGGCTTTACTGTATTGTCTGAGCGGCCATTGCCGTTCCCCATCAGCACGGCCGTTTGTTTGTTTTTTCTCTGCTACCGGCCACATAGTCAGCCATGTTCCTCCAGAAATTGGACCGCTGGGAATTGTGTCAGGTCTCTAATGTAGAGTTGGGAACCTATTCTATCTATCGATCGTTTGTTATCTCTCTCCTCCTCTTTCTCTGCCTACCTCTTATCTATCTTGATCGTTCCCTTCTATCTCTGTGGTGTCTTTTGTTTTCCTGTCCTTTGTTTCACTTTCCCTCATTCTGTAGTTGTCTGTTATTTATCACCCAAACACTTGTGTCCGAAGTAGCACACGGACACACGTACACTGTTCGTGTGGGTGCTATAGTTGCCTCACCCTGTGATCTCTCTCCAGTGTTGAAGTTGTTGAAAATGGCAACCGGGATGAGAGCTCTGCTAGACACAGTGGTCCAGGCTCTGCCTCAGGTATGTGTCATCACACACACACACACACACACACACAGACATCCTCCCTCAGCTTATCACAAGGACACCCAGGAGTTAATTAACATTTGTGGAATGATAAACGATCGGCGTCGATAGAAGCTCCCTGAGAATTATGACTTTCAGGAACTTGGGTTATCACTAAATTTTTGCCCCCAATGTTACGGCACCTTGCTAACTTTCCACTGTTCCGCTCAGTTATTCAGGAAGTGCAAAGACCTTTGTGGCATTAATTTAAGATTTTTCATTCCAACTGCTGTTAATGAGACAAGAGCAGTGAAAAAGTTCTGCTCCCTTGGTACACAAAAAGACTTTTTGTTCTTTAGCCTTTGCTCAGATTCATATATATCGACATTTTTGCTTGTCCTGGAATTTCTGGAATACTGTGGAATATTCAAGAGCATTATTCAGCCAGGAAATTACTTAGCTTTTTATTCATGCAACGTAGCCACTCTCTTGTGAACTGTGTTTTAAAAATAGGGTTCTTTATGGGAAAATGCCAGAATGTCTTTTAAAACTTGTTTTACACGTTAGTTGCGTTAGATGGTCCCTGCAGATGGATTTTACTGCAATGGAAACCAAACTTGTCACTTGTTTTGAATTTTTCTGAAATGGGGAAACCACATCAGCAAATTGGAATGTGATGTTTTTATAAACTTGTTGTGGTTGTGGGAAATCGTGGAACTGTCGTGAAATTTCATACTGATTTCCTTCCTTCACTTACTTTTGTTGTGTTTCCCTCTTTTCCTTCTTTTAAGGCTTCTCTGTGTTCTGACATCTTTCCATCACTGTCACTTTGTCTTTGTCTGCCTCCATCAGTTCAGTTATTAATTAGCTGTGTTTCCTACGCCTATTTATTGATAAAGACAGATTAAGTATAGACCAGTTCGTGGCAGAAAGGGTTTTTGTCAGATAAATGATGATGTATCTTTGGCACATTTGGTTTGACAAATTGCCCAGCTAATCGTAAGTGGCTTTGGATGTTCTATAATAAAAACGCATTTGTCCAGTACAGCCTACCAGAGATGACAGACCCTTTGCTATTGTTATGTACAAACTGGGGTGTAGTGCTTTTAGTTGGTGCATTAAAGGATAAAGTTGCCAATATTCAATTTTTTTTTGTTATTGTCAATAAATCCCATGAAGAAACCAAAATCAACTATGCGTACTTTTCGACTCCCCAGCCTATCTACTGCTCTCAGCCACAGGCTAATTAATTTGACATGAATCTTTAAGAATGGGTCGCAAATATATGCTTTCAGTTAAACTGTTTTGTAGTTTTGTAGCGCACCGTTACAGGAGTAAATGGTGAATTCATTTCAGCTGCGGATTTGGTGCTCTATTGAATATTTTCGGCAGCAGGACCCTGTGTGTGGGATCGACTCGCAGTGAACTACAGTGTGTGTGTTCTGGGTAATGAAGGAAAATGTCACCCAGTGAAGCAGTGTGGCTTATTTGATGTGTTTTTAATAGTTTGTGGATTACAATGAAGGTCTATGACACAGAAGATATAGTTATATAGGGCCTTTCTTACACACAGAACACTTACTGCAGTAGGATAGATACATTGTTGGTTTTGAACCTGGGATTTGTGGACATTAAGATAAATACATAATATAATCTTTTCCTTTAAAATATTTCTTATTTCTTGGTGCCAGTTTATTGTTTATTAGTGAGTTATGTGGTGTAACTATTTTTTGACAAACCAATTCCAGCACCTCTGTGCAGCATCTCTGCTGGTTACCTGGCAACCTCACTGTGACATGAATGTACACTAATGGGTCTGAGAACAGAAACTATAAATGTACACAGACAAAGACAACAAACTGTACGTAGATACACCACAACAAATACTAAAATATTGAATATTATATAGCAAACATCTGATCATTTTGTCAAATTCTTGGGGTTTCTTATTATAATACGCCTCGTCAAGCTGCAAATAGCGCGAAAGCTATAAATGTTTTATAGTATTAATTCCAACTGTCTTTTCTGGTAGTACCTTATAAATAGAGTGGGAGATTCTTAAAAAATAATGCATGCAGAGATAAAATATATACGATTTTCAAAATTAGATTACAACGTCACAGGAAAATGTGCAAAAAGCTACTTCTTACAATGCCAAGATAAAATGACATGTCATTATTCATCCTCTGCATCTTCCCTGGGGTGTAATATATTTTTTGCCGCATATAAAAAGGAGGCAACTGAAGTTCTGCTTCTGTCTGCCTTTTCCTAACGTTATGGAGCTCTACATTTTTTCTTTTTTTTAATGTGAGAAAAGCAGAGAAAAATACACTAATGGATCTGGACTGGCTGCTCTCTTTAAAACAGCTCTTTATTAAAGACATTTGTAAAGGAGAGAGTCTGTGTACAGCCAGAAGTTGATTTTTTCAGTTCTGCTGCCTTATCAATGGTCTGACTGGAGTCCTCTGGGAGGATTTTTGTCTCCCTGATGTTTGGGTAGAAAAACATGTACACACACAGACACACATTAACACAAATAAACACAGGCTCACACACTGAGGTAAAATTACAGTCACAGAAACCTCCCTTGCTTCAGTTGTGCCTCAAACCAATAGTCCCTTTTTCCATCCACTTTAACTTGTTTTCTTTCCAGTCCCTGCTCTCCCGTTTGGACAGATTTCATTGGTTTTGTTGGTCTTGTTTTTGCAGTGGAAGCTTAGACCACAACAAAAATACGCATCAAGCTAATTGGGGGTCACTGGGGATAATGTTGGCACGCACAAACACAAGGCATCACAAGTTAATAGGGAATTAAAAATGTTTTTATTCAATTAGAAAGAAATTTTGAACATAAAATAAAATAAAATAAAAATGTAAGTGTAAATTACCAGTTGTGCTTTGAAATAAACAGTACAGTACCAAGTCTAGCCCAAATTCCTCTTTTCCCTGTGACGTCTTATTGACACTGAAATAAGTGTATTTTGTTTCTTTTTTTAAATGATATAAGAATCATCTGTTGTCATGGTGTCGTCGTTCTGACCTGTTAATTGGTTTCTGTGTTAGTATAGAGTAGTATATACTGTGTATATATACAGTATATATGTATATACATACTGTGTGGTAGGTTCACAGCTTTTCAACCTAGACATTAAAAAAATACTGTATAATACCCATAATTTATAATAATGCAAAACGTCACTGATAACTTTGTTTTTTTTAGAGACTTCATATTCTGCTGTGATAGATGGGGAGTAAGGCCTTCAGGAACTATTATACATTTTCTTTTTGGAAACTAGGAAATGAGATCAGGTTCGACTTTATTGACATTTCATCAGCACTTGACTTTTTCTCCTGGCTGCACCCCCAAGTAAAGTATATTAACTAAAGCAGGAGCACTGTAGAAGCAGCATAGACTTTATTCCATGAGCTGACTTTTTCTTCAAAGCTTAAAGGAAAAAGCATAACATCATATTTATAGCTTAATCTGCAGCTGGACGTGAAGTAAATAAACCATTTAAATTAAATAATCTATACAATATAGCCAGTAGGCCCCATTCAGTATCCATATTGGATATGTAAAAAGGCCACATGACATCAGAAACAACATAGCTTACTGTAGCAACTTCAGTATGAAGAGTACACATTTGTGTAATTTTTTTTAACCTAAAGTTTATCAAGACATGCTGAGCAACAGAGCACATCTCTGCTGGAGTTTTGAGCACGTAAGCTACAAAAAATAAAACCACTCCAGCTTGATAGCAACATTGTTACTCTTTTACAGTAGAAAATAGATATATATGACTGTACTGTGAGCTCGTTTTTGGAAATTAGATTTACCATAAAGGTGTAAACAATTACCAAGTACAGTAAGAAACTGCCACAGAATTTCTCTAAACTAAGGCTATTGTTTATGCGCGATTATAAATGATAAGTCACATTTAACAGTGTGGGTTAAATAACAGCAAGGTTACCCTTCAAAAATATAAAAATTCTACATATTATATTCTACATATTTTGAGATCTAAATTCAAATTGTAAATTGTAATTCAAATATAATTTAGTAAATGCATTATAGTAGTAGAACAGTATGAGGATCCTCTTTTCTCCACAGATGAATAAAACTTTCATGGCATCTCTGTTCCCATTGTTCTCTATCTGGAAAACATCACAGCCCCACTTTGCCTGAGAACATTTTAACCCCTCTCTCTAAAGGGTCTGTTCTTTCGCTGGAGTTTGAGGTGGGTGTAATGACCTTTCGTGTGTCAGCGTGACTTGTGAATTGTGGGACACGTTTTTTGTTACAATCGTGTAAAACATGCCCCACCACGACGCAGATGACTCAAGGTTGCATTAGTCTGAATACACAAAAGAGCACGTTCAGTAAACAGTCTTAAAAGTTTGCAGATCAGCACAGATTTTCACTATGGAAACCAAAAAGTATAAATATCAAAGTCAGCTCTAACTGACTCGCACACTTCTGTTGCCTAGTTGCCAGCTCTAATGCTTCCATAGCATCCAGCAATCTGTTTCTTATACCACAGCATCCTCATCCCTGTGGTGTGCTTTCGTTCTCTGCTCGAGGGATCTAAAGACATCAGATGGGCTTAAGTTACAAGCTGCAAACCGCCTCAGGCCTCAAGTCGTGGCTTTTAATATCCACCAGGAAACATCAACATGCACTACTGGGGAGAGAAAGAAGCTATCCTCGGGCTTTGCCTAACCTCTCCAAAATTCCCCATTTCTCCCTCCCTCATTATTTCCTCTCTTTCTCTTATGTCACCCTCTCCTCCAATAAAAACTATACAGTATGTCTCGTTCTTTTCTAATCCACTCTCACAGTTTATTTGCCTACCTAATGGAATTCTACAGTCACATGTTCAAAAGCACCCCATTGCCTTTCCTGTGAGGTGACTTAGCTAATGGCATTCTGCTTAGATAGCCTGCTATTGTGCCCCAGGGGGTCCTTTACCCATTTGCATTGCATATCACTATCTGTGAGCGCACTGAGTCTCTACACGGATGGATTCGTGCCTGTTAAGAAGACAGCAAGTAAAATGTGCCACAAACCGTGTAATAGAGTGATTATCCCTGATTTGAGGCTGGGGGGTGGCTTTTGTTGTGGTTGCTTGAATTGTGTTAACCTCCAGTTTTGCTTATTGCAACTATTTCTATTTCTGATTAGGTGAAATGTTTGCAGGATCCTGGATGTGCCTGTTTAGTTCCATGACCTTTAAAGCTGAAGTCGGTAGGATTGAGAAGAGAGTGGACTTATCTTGAAAATTTGAATTTGTACAACTTCCAGGTCCCTCCCCTTCCCTCTCCGATGTGCTCCAGCTCGTCTCCAAAGCCCCTCCCTGCAGAGTCACTCGGCCTGATTCTTTCTTTTTAGCTTGCTTTTCTTCATTGGTCTTCTTCTGTTTACTTCTCTTTGTCGTGTAAGCTGTTGTTGACAAAGGAGGGATGGGCAGTTTTCTCATTGCTTGGCTGTTCGGTGGTTATTTGTCTGCCATTGCGTCCGCTCACTGACGATGCGGAGCTTGACCGGGTTGACACTCCGCCGGGTACTCCTCCTGGTTCTGATTGGTTGTTTTGATTCGGTCGCGGTGGATTCTTGCAAATGGCCTTAGGGGCAGCAGGTGGAGCCAGAGGAGCCTGACTTTTTCACAGATTATCTGTCTCATGGACTACTGTCAGGACAGAGTGACAGTTTTAGCAAATATGACTAAAAGTTATTTTTATACAGGTTACCTACTTCTGCTTTAAGCCCTAAAAAAATTAATTGAAAACCTGATGCAGCATTTCAAAAATGCTATCACAAAACAAGCCTGTTTTCATATTTCATGAAAAGCTAAGGATTTCTGTCCAAAATGTTGTCCACCCAGCTGGGTGGGCAACACAGAGGGAGATTCTTCACATTCTTCACAGAAGACCTGACATACCATAAAATGTTTAGCAGCTCCACTGGTTGTAGTGGTGGTGGTTGTAACATCTTCAATGAGATCTGCCTCTTGTCTCCTATTAGATCTTTTGGGGTTTACAAAGTTTTACTCTGTAGTATTTAACTGACATGAAGTTACAGTGGGTACAGGAATGGTTTAACCGCTGAATCAGTGTCTACAAAATCTGACCCACCATACTGAACTATAGAGAAAAAACAAATGTATGAGTTACCTCTGTTTTTATAACGTGTGAATGTTCCTTTTTGTTCGACAGGTGGGAAACCTTGGTCTGCTCTTCATGTTGCTGTTTTTCATCTACGCAGCTCTGGGAGTGGAGCTGTTTGGAGAGCTGGGTAAGTCTGCTCTACCACCAACTTGTTGCTAATCAAGTGTATTAATAAATGTACCCAAAACAAGATATGACATATTCCTTTTCAAATTATAGCCTTTTTAAGCACTTTCACTAATTATCACAACACCATGTGGCTCATCGGCGTTGTGTTTGTTCAGTAGCCATCAGGGCTGCCTTTCCATTCCAGGCCAGGCTGCTGTGTCTAAATTGGAAATAAGCTTTCCAATTTCTTTTGAATGGTCAAATAAAGGAAAGATCTCTACAGTGTCGCTGTCACAGGGGTGATAGGTACAAGGCAACAAGAGAAGGACCCAAATGCAGACAGTCCAGGCAGACAGGAAGAGTTCTTGACAAAATAGATGTACATAAGCTTACCGAATCACAAGACAGGCAAGGGTCAAAACCAGGAAGGCAGTTCAAACAGGCACACTTATCCAAAGAGGTTAGGCAGAGAATCATCAGTCCGTGGATAAGGAAGAAGGTCAGGCAGGCAGACAGATACAGGTGTCACAGTAAAAGTAATAGGGTACAGGATCAGATGGCTAGAAAGCAAGGTTGTCAATCTGGCAGCTGAGTGGGGGAAAAAGGGCTGATAAATGTACTGCAGGGCTGGAAAGTGGAAACAGGTGGGTGGGGAAGGTCAGGTGATGGGAATAGTGGGAAAGCGATCACTGCAGGGCAGGAAGGAGTGGCTGGATGTGAGAGTCAGGTGACTGAGACAGGTGGAAAAGTCTGAGGGCATCTGGTGGACAGGTAGAGAATGGCAATAAAGGGGCCTGGGGAAGTGGAAATGTGGCTGGAGGGAAGGACAGAGAGGCAGAATGTGACAATCACTTTGTAAAAATCATGTCCACTGCCACAATGTTTCTTTGGCCAATCAGAATGACATGTTAATTGGATGACTATCTAATACATTTGAAATCCTCTTCAACCTACTATGCTGTATATGTTTTTTCCATTGTGACTCTGATGAAGACATAATGTCAAAATATTTGTCTGTTTTCACTATTAAAGGCTGCAAATCAGTGTGCACCAGTCGTTTGTTCCTCTGTGTGAATTTTGTTTGCAAGATCTGTCTTATTTCTAATTCAGCAGTATGAACGGACACAATCACAGAGATGCAGCGAAGCAAACTTTTTCGCAACTGTTTTGACCAAAGACACCAATTTAAAGTTGCGATTCTCAGATAACCTTCATAAAAGTTTGACGTTACCAAGGTTTTACTCTCTAAACCCTTTCTTTCCCTTCTCCCCTCTTTCCTTTCTCATCACGTCTTCTCTCAGTGTGTAACGCTGACTACCCCTGTGAAGGAATGAGCCGACACGCCACCTTTGAAAACTTTGGGATGGCCTTCCTCACACTCTTCCAGGTTTCTACCGGTGACAACTGGAATGGCATCATGAAGGTACTTCAGTTCACGGCTGCATTACAATGAGTTCATATCACACTTATCTCTTGACATTTGTCAGTTGGACTGGGCTATGTAATCGACTAAGCTGATTGGTGCTTTCCTCACCGTCACCTCATCTCCAACAGTAGGAACAGTGCAGTTTTTCTGAGATGGGGGTCAATCAGAAAGGGGGCAGTCTAAAGCAGCTCTATATATTTTTCTACTTTTTGAGTTGAGCCCAAGCTATTTTACACCAATCTCAGCACAGACAGAAGCAGAGACTTGTAATTGAAGGTCTTCAGTTCAGATCCCAGGACCAGACGATATTTAGGTAGGGGAAATGAGCAAGTAATGAGCGTGTCCAAAAATGGTGTTCAAAAAGTAAAAGTGCACTCAAACCTTCCATGGATGAATAAAGATTAAAATTTACATGCACAAAATCTGAGTATTTGATCCCCCTCTTTCATCTGTCACTTCAATCAAGTCGTGTTCTCTAATCACACCCAAGTACCTTGAGCTCTTAAAATCTGATCACAGCCCATATCCGAGAGAAAGTCAATCAGCGCTGATTAGGCTCTTAGAAAGAGTGACTGACTGTGGACGAAAGGAAGACAGACAGAAAGATTTGTCAGTTTGACAATGTGCCCTGTAAAGACATCACAATTTGCCTCAGTGGCATTCTGAATGAGTCTCATTTATTGAACATAAAGGAAGCACTCATCAGATTGTTCCCTTAAAATAATATCTAGATTCTTATAAAATGAACACACTGATATCGCTTTCAACCCTTTCACTCGTCGTAATCATTGCTTTATGATTTATTTCACTCTTGTATTAGTTCTGAAACAATACGTTTATTAATTGATTAAAATAACTGACATGTTATCATAGACTTTGTTCTGAGAATAGACGTCTCAGAGCCACGTCCGTTTGTGGTGCAACGTCAAGAGCAAACTAAATACCTGCAGCCAATTTGCAGCAACAACAGAATAATGCTCAGAACTTAAATAAACAAATTTAACTAAACGGTCCACAGCAAGTGAATGCATTTAAATCAGCATAAAAAAATAACATTTACTGTGGTCAAAGCAGGAACGTGTGCAAATCAGTCAGCATTTGTCTGTAAATTAATATGAGTAATTCTTACAGTATCTGTTGACCACAGTTACACATTACACACGGCCGTCCACTGTGTTTGCCTTGATTAAATCATATGAAAATGACACCAGGGAGACATCAGATTACCGAAGCTCATTAATCCTGCGCATCACAGCCTCTATCCCAACTTTTTAGTATGAAGCAAACGCTTCCGTATACAATGTGAAATGCAGTAGAATTATGACTGACGGAGCCGGATTGATGCAATCATATAAACAGCTTCACCAAATGGTGGTATGGTGTTGCTTGTTGCTGCTGTGCACCACCCAGACAACAATATGATTTCCTAAAGAAGTTCCATTTGTTGAACTGTTGCCATCATGCATCACTGTGAGTGACACAGCTGCTTCAGAGTGATGAGACCGGTGATATGACTGGCTGAGAGTGTATTTATTAATCATCACACCCTCCACCTCAGCCAGCCCTTTGCTGGGTGCGCTGCTGCACCTACATGAAACAAAACAGCAGGTGTACTTGGAGACGCATACACAGCCACACATGCACCCAAGACCTACCACTCTGCACTTTACAGTAATTGCTTGGCCCAATGTGTTTTGGTGACTAACTGAATGTAACTCCACAGGGCACCTTTCATGTGTGATAGACATTATTAGTTGGAGCTGCTCTCAAGAAACTCTTCTTCAACTGACTGATCTTCTCCGTGTCTTTCCCTCCACCTTTCCCTTCTGTTTCCTCTTTCCTCTTCTTCTGTCTGACCCTTTCTTTCTATTCCCTTCCTCACCCCTGAACTCTCCCAATACCCCACCACCCACCAGGACACACTGAGGGAGTGCCCACCGGATGGTCCAGGCAGCGACTACGGCTGCCATGCTGGACTACAGTTCATCTCCCCGATGTATTTCGTGTCCTTCGTGCTCACGGCTCAGTTTGTTCTGATAAACGTGGTGGTGGCCGTGCTCATGAAGCATCTGGACGATTCCAACAAGGAGGCGCAGGAGGACGCCGAGATGGACGCCGAGATCGAGCTGGAGCTGGCTCAGGGAGGCCTCTGCTGCATGATGGGGGGCATCGGCGCCATCGCTGGGGCCACGGGTGGCGCTGCGAGCGGGGCCGGCGCGGGCGGAGGAGCATCTGGTGCAATTACAGCGGGGACAGTCGGGGGTCCAAGTGGCGGAGTGATGGCCCCACTACGAGATGGAGGAGGAGGCGGTGCAGCTCATGAGGGACATGCACACCATCGATGTCGGCTCTTCTCTCCTGCTCAGGTAAGTTTCAAACATTCAAGAAAATAATTACTGCAGATACAGACCTACCTGTACTTTTACTAATGTAGATAAGAGCAATATAGTGCTCTCGGGTTTGTTTCTGCATGTCATACAAATACCAAATCATTGTGGGGAAAAATAATGAAATTAGTTTGATTGGTATTTCCTTGTTATTATGCCAGACATTCACTTTTTTTGCTTTTAAACTGGAGCCGTATTCAGATCAGTGAGTGAGCAGACATTTAGGTAGTATTTGTGACATAATTATACTTTTTTATGTTTTATTTTTTATTGAGCATTACTGTATGTACCTGTAATGAACACAAAATGAGTACCAATGTGCTTATTGCCAAGATTTAACATGTTTAGTTATGCATTATCAACATGATGATCATCTAAATGGAGATCTCTAAATCTCTCCCAGACAGCACTGATTTTGGTTGAAAAGTGAAAGTTTATTTAGATGTCAAGGTGATATATATAACCATTATAATGATTGTTAGGACTTCACGTTGAAATTGAAATAAATGCTGTTGAAGCAACTGTGATATGCAACTTAGATGTCTAAAAAACTTTCAACCAAAGTTTAGCTTGGCATTAACCAGGATGTCAGCAGTTTTTGGAGTGCAAATCACCAAATCAATTCTTACAGGGCCATCAACAGTTGCCTGCATTCATTCAAATACATACATCTGTTCTGCAACAATATTCAGGCTTTAAAAAGATTCTAGTCCTTTTTAAGACTGAGTAGCACTGACAAAACAGAGCAACATTTGAATCGGACAGTAAAGCATGGAAGCAAATCTCTTGTGTATACTATACTGGAACATGTGTTACATCAGCATCCCACGTCAGGGCCAGTTCTCACCAGAAGCTAATCATGTGGGATCATGAGTGATGAGCTGATGGGCTCCGAGACTGCTGATCGCCTAACTGCATACTCCCTGCAGCATTACATCCTTTCAGAATTCAGATAGCGGTGCCAGGCAGATGAGTCATCAGTCATTGAACATCACATTCAACAATATAATCACAAGATCACCAATCTAATCACTGACTGCACTGATGCATTGCATGAGTTACAGTGTAGTGCCACTTCAGTGATAGTCACAGCCGGAGAGGTGTTGTTTTGTCCCTCAAGAGTGTGACGCAAGGTAACAACAGACACTGCTGTCTCACAAAGAGTGTGGAAGCTAGAAAAAATCTGCCACTGAATGCTGACAAGTCGACTGAACAATTAATCGATCAACAGAAAATGAATCGACAACTATTTAAAACAGTCAAGTGATTCATCGATAAAGAAAATAATCTTAATAATTAGTTGCTGCTCTGCCGATAACGAAGCATTGGGCCTCGTGCAAGAACCACTCGAAAAGAACAAATTTGTTCTTAAGTTGCATGCATGAATCATTACATTTTTGAGTGATCCAGACCAGACCTGTCATACGAGTCATTAACAGCCCTTTTCCACAACAAAAAAACCCACTAGTTCGACTCTTGAATAATAATGCCTTAATCTGCATGACTTCAAAAAGCCTATGTAACAGAAATCAAACTACATAACTAGAATAAACTCAATGCAAAGTTAATACTCTGTTCACCATCATTTATCTTGGTTCGCCAGTTTACTAAGAATCTATTTTCTTTTCGTTTTTAATTTTATGATTTTATTAGATAACTTAAAGGCTACAGTTCAGTAGTTTGGAAAATTCTCTCACTTGGACATCTGCCTCAGTGTCTGCAATTCGGCAGGTCGCTGTCAGGACGAACATCCTCGGCTGTACTAGACAGTGTAATATCACCTGCTGTATAGGCTAATATTTTATTATTCCCCTCACCGCCTCCCATCTAAGTCACGGACCACTTTGCTGTGGTAAAACGTTTTATAGCGTCTAACTTCATGTCAAACCATTCTTTATTTTTGTCACAGTGTGCTGCTGTGATAACACATTGTTAGCCTCTGTATTAATAATCAATTACACAATTAATTAATTGTTTCGGGTTCCCTAATACCTCTACTGACACTGATTCGTCTATTATGTTTTTGCCTGCTGATTTCCAAAAGCTGGACTTCTTTTTACTCTTTGATAACATTATGGTGAATGGACGTACCCACAAACGGAGCGGAACAGATAGCCTGATGTAGAAATGTAGGGGCGTTGATTATCCAAATGATCAAATGTCATGAGCACATGCCTCCTAATGAAGAGGTGGCATTCATCAGGTTAAAACGAGTTATTTATGTTTTGTGTTTCTGCAGTTGTGAGAGTTTGGCGAATCTGACTTGGAACACTAGTACGAACGAGCCTCACAGAAAAAAGTAAGAGAAATTTAGGATAAGAAGAAAACAAATGTTCTTGCTTGAGGCCTAATGTGTAAACAGGCTGTGGACTCTATTATGATACTAAACTACACAATACATGATTAGTATGTTTATCCTGGTTATTTCAAGACTTCATTAACTTAATCTGTAGCAACAGTTGTTGCTGCACATCGAGCCAGGGTCTGTGGGACTGCACAGCATCTGGAGTTGTTTTTATTCATGATATACCGCTGTTCTACATGTGCAAATACAAGGTAATGATGGCTTTTACACACATGCATATGAACAATGCTAAAACACACACACACAACACTAAAACTTCTACAGAGGACCCACGTGCACACACACTCACGCAAAGATATTAAATGACTGCTGTCTCCACTATTCTAAAAATACCGTGAGTGGGGGCAGTGGCGGTGGTGGCTCTCATTCTTCAGCTCCCTGATTGCTCCATCTCAAACAGCAAGTCAGTGCAAGCCACTTTTATAATCACACTCACATCGAATCATAGCACCTGCAGATGAGGACAGGTATTTTTAGAAGTGCGCTTGCTGAGGCAGAAAGAAAGAAACATGTAAATAAACAAACAAAGGCAGAAACAGAGGAGAGGTGGGGGGAACGAGAGAAATCAGGAAATGGAAAGAGGGAAAAATGGAGCAAATATACGTGAAATAGAGCATAAGGAGGGAGAGAAAGTTAAAGAAGAGCAAGTGACCAAGTGATTGCTGCAGCAAGTGAATGAGCAAGTGACTGAATGAATGAGACTAACTGTGTGTGATTCACTGAATGGCCGACTGCCTCGATGCAACTTACTGCCTGAGTGATTGTGGGGAGTGAATAAAGGTGTGCTTGCACCATGCGAGTTTACGGTGGAGTGTTTACTCCTTAACTTCAATGTGTTTGGGCAGGTGACAGCAGTGCCAAGTAAACTGAAAGGTGGCTCATTAGAAATGACCCCGTAAACACAAACACTGATTAGTAGAAGTACTAGAGAAGTACTAGAGGGGCCGCTGGCATCTGATTGCCAGCCGTGCCTTATACCTAGAAAGCCATTACAACAGAGATGCTCATGTGATATTATTTTTTCATGTGGTCTGACATTTTCAGCAGACAAAGTTCATCTGTCATGTTAAGGCTGGGAAAAGACCTTTATTATAGAAACACGAAGACAAGAAACCCCAAACATTGCCACCAACAAGCACAGAAAGGAACACATATTGAGCGAGTGGAACAAATTCAGTAAATGCAGAACACAATGGAGTCTAGGCAACATAAATTTTGCGTGCTCCTGCACCAAAATAGAAACTGACATCTACTCATCAAAATATGTTTTTGTATTGTTTTGTTTTTTTATAATTATGCCGCAAAAAAAGGCAGGAAATTGAGGAAAAATGCAAAATGATGAGGTTTTGGCTGGAGGTGGATGAACTTCATCAGAGTGAGGTGAGTAGCTGATTTGTTGGCCACTTGGGGGCAGCAGAAACAAGCTGTAAAAGGAACACTGACATATTATCGCCCGATGTCTCGAGCCTCTTTGCAAACACTTACCTATTTAGCAGATACAGAGTAACAGTAGCATTCGTTTGGAGTTGTGTCTGTGTTCACCTGATGAATGTAAGTCCAATACCCACTCTGCTTTTAGCTCTGTTTTTCTCTACCACCTCCTGAGGGAAATATCTGCTATTTAGCTGCTAAATGCTTCACTATGACCAGCCAGTAGCTGACTGTGTCTGTCTGTGACCTGAGGTTTTCACTGAAAAGAAGTTGATGAGAGCGGTTAGACTGAACAAGTGGGCTGAAAAAAACTGAACAATGAGCTGAAAACTACTGAAATGCCCCATACAGCTGCAAAATGCAAAATCAGGTGATAATTATCTGTGCTTTCCTCACTATTAGCAACCACTTTCACGTTACACGTGGTCCACTCTTAATACTGATTTTAGTAGCTTTAAGCTAAGCTGGCTCTGTACTGAAACCTGATGAACTGGATTATAAAATAACCTAATTCTCACTTGCAGCACGTTGAGCTATTTTACTGTTTGCTCATTGCTTTTGTAGTCCCCCTCAGCTCTACGGATCCTTTCAATCTATTTTGGATCATTGTTTTGGTTTTCTTGTGCGCAACTCTGCTCTCATCAACCAGCTCTTCCAGCTGCAGCAAGCAGTCTGTTTTCTATATTTTCCTCGGGAGTTAGTGGAGATCAAAGCAGAGCTAAAAGGAGAGTGATTATCTGACTATTCTTTGGGTGGCTAGAGACTCTAAATGAATGCTCTTGCTGCTCCACATGTACTGGATGTGTAAATATGCAACAGTTTTCTAACATGTTTGCTATGACAACTTTATAATGTAATCTTTTGTCAGTATTGTGTTTACAGCTTGTTCTGCTGCATTCGTTTGGCTAAAAATTTGATCTCCCTACCAACAACACCATCTGGTCCAGACTGAAATAGACAAACTATGTCCGATCACTTGTCATAACTATAATCGGCCCAACAATTGTAATGTGTGTCCACCCTTTTTGCTAAAGTTATCTTGATTCAAGACCGATTTCTTTTGGGATATTTTTTTACCACTAAGTCTTGGTTTGTTTGTAACTGCGCATGTGAACCCAATGAACCTACGTAATCTTTTGCACTTTGGTTCAGACCAAAGGAAATTAATACTGTCATCCATCTTAAAGAATGACACTGAATCAATGGGCGAGAGAGGAGGGAGGAGGGAACAGAGAGAGAGAGGCTGACAGTGGAAGGGTTGGAAGACACAGGGAGATTGTGAGTGGGTGGCAGGCTCCGCCACGGTCTCATTGTGCTTATAGCTCATTGTCTGTCAGCCTACTGGTATTTTTAACCAGAAGAGGAGTAAAAAGAGAGATGAGAAAGAGGAGGAACTCTTTTCAAGTGTCTTCCTATATACACTGTATTTTAAATCTCTATTCTGATTAGCCAGCAAATGGCTTAGTCAGGATATAAGCACAGTGTTCGCCCATCCTTTATGTGCATTCATATTGAGATTGAGATTTTTTCCCCAGGGAACACTTAGCCAACAAAACAGAATCATGACAAACATGACAGCTAAAGGAAAATAAGTATACAAAAGAAAATGCAACAAGTATCACAATTAAGAGTGATGTGAAACTTTGTATAAAGGTATTTAAACACATAAAAGTCCAGAAACCAGACATAATGGATTACATTTTAAATATTACAAAAGGGGAATTACAGTTTGATACTGTTACAAAATTCTTGAAGGATCCTGTGACCCTGACAAGTTCTTTGATCAAGAGTTTAAACTCATAAATATAGCCC
>NTHP01000567.1:48847-70360 GCA_003416845.1 Oplegnathus fasciatus | reverse complement strand
CTTCGGCCTTATTTACTTCTCGTCTCAGGGACAAATAACGAAAAAGTTGAGAGCATAAACAAAAAGAGTTTCTACCAAACAAGAGCACAAATCAGCAGTAATCAGAGCCATATATAGCCTTATGGACAGAGCTTCCACAAGAAAAGTGTACAAGTGGAGAGGGCAAACAAACCAATAGAGACATAAGGCTTATTATAACAACTCAGTGTATTTCAGTCTTATTACTGTATACATACTGTATAGTCACAGAATCTCTTTGCAAATAACTCATTAGATTTACAGGGTTTCTGAGATCGTTTAAGCTCCCCGTGGGGGCAAGTCGACATTTTGGAAATTAATGCACAGTGAGGAATGACGAGTTCATAAAAGAAACTCTGCAGTGTCAAAATGTGAATTTCTTCCTTAACTCCAGACATGCAGAGTAGAAAACAACTGTCCCAGTTTTGTAAAAAAAAAAAAAAAAGGCCAATGTAAAAGAAGGTGCAACATCTGGAATAAGTTAATTCCCAAAAAACATGTTCAAAAAAAAGCCAGACCAATATTATTCAGATGTCTGTTGAATGCTTCATGCTCTTGAAAACACTGCACTTATTAATGACTCCAGCAGCAGATGATTTGGATGAGTGTAAAAAAGCGATCAAGTGTCTTTAAGTGGACACACACTGGTTGTAATTAGTTAGTACGAAGCTTCAAGGGCATCAGAGAGTGAAAGTTAGAGACACCAAGAGTGAAAAGCGCTTTTTATAGAGTGTTGAATAATAACTGCCTTGTCATTTTAAACTGGAGTCGGCTTCATGGTGCAGAGGAGCCAGATTTTTAAGCAAAGGTCAGATTCAGGTGACCCAGCCGTCGCACTAAACAAACTGGCATGCTGCCTTTGTGGGTTTATGTACAGTGCAAAGAAAGGCAGGAACAAACACAAGCCATCACAGAGCTTGGTCTGTACCCCGCGTTGCAGGACACGTTTCAGCTCCATTTTTGAATCGTCTTCTTTTCTTTCACCTTACAACTTCTATCTTCATGACTGTACTTTGGGCTCTGAGCGCTGTCGAAATTCTTCCGAGTGCAGCAGTATTTTGGCTGAACATGTTATTATTACATTACATACAACATTTTTATCATCTCTCCCCACTCTCTGCTGTGCCAAGCCTGGTGTATCCCTTCGAGGGACGACAGAGTCAGAGCCTGGACACCACATATCAACTCTACATTTTCTACAGTCACATAATAATCCATTCCATGTGAGTTTGCTGACTGAAATATTATTGGAGACGATAGCTTCAGCATGTCTTCCTGTGTGACCTGGAAGAACAGGGGCTGCATGCAAGATAAGACTTTACTATTCAAAAAGTAGGGTAGAAGGGCAGTTATGATAATGTCAATAAGCAGTAACTGTCTGACTGTGGGACAAAAACTCTAACTTAATTTCCTGATCCAACAACAATACTGAGTCAAGGAACAAATGGTTAGTTTTG
Source organism: Oplegnathus fasciatus (assembly GCA_003416845.1). Lineage (NCBI taxonomy): Eukaryota > Metazoa > Chordata > Actinopteri > Centrarchiformes > Oplegnathidae > Oplegnathus > Oplegnathus fasciatus. The sequence goes on along the minus strand of NTHP01000567.1, from coordinate 68,885 downwards.
ATACAGATCTGGATACAGATGCAGATGGAAATTTTGTAAACATTTCCTCTTGTCAAAATAACAGATTTAAAGGTGTGTGCAGCCTTGGTGGAGGTGTGTGCTGTCTGTTTTCTACTTGTACATGAAATCTACACATGACCATGATCTTATCCCTAATATTTTCATGCTTGGTATTTATTGTAACCTTCAAATATATGTAAATAGTCAAATGTATACAAATAGTCTTATACTGAATTTGAGGGGGAAAAAACACACAATTAAATACATTTCTGTAAAATAAAGAGGATCCACAGTTTGGGGTTTCTGGAGGGGAAAAACCAGATGGCAGCGCAGTGAATCAAACAGGGTCATGGGCACCATTTACCACAACCAAGGCCCCCAGCTTAGCCAATCAATCAGGCTGCCTCACCCCTCGCTGTGCATCTCCCGACACTTGAAACAATGTGTATGTGTGCGCGTATAGTACATCAGTGGGTGCTGCCAAGGTCTGGCTATCGACTCTGGTTACCCTCTTCACCTCACACCCTTCAGCAGTAACTCTCGTATGGAGAGAAAGACTGGGAAAGAGCAGGCACTGGAAGGAACAAACGGTTTAAACTTTAGACACGGCAGCAGGAAAAGGTGAGCTGACGTGGAAAAATGCAACTTGTAGGAGTCGGGAGAGAGAAAGAGAAAAGTTAATCAAGCAACCAGACTGACCGAGAAAAGTAATATAGCAAGAGAATAATAGCAAGAGAAAGAGGAAAAACAGAGGATAATGTGCAAAAAAAAGAATTATGTCTCACTTCGATTCAACATGAAGATATTATGACTAAAAGAGGAGATAAAAGAGACGATGGTTACATTTACAAGTGTTAATTCACCATTATTTACATGAATGATCAGTTATCACTGTGTGTGTAGTGGCCCACCAAGCTGCAGGAGTCCTCCACCTGTTCTGTAGGCCTCCACCTTCATGTGGCTCCATGGTTACAAAGTGAAATTCAACAGCTAATTAGCTACAAAGGAAATAAAATAATAACTGTATACTTTATTCTTTGTACTTGACCTTTACCTGCTTCCAACTGCATTTCCTCTCATTTCAGATGATAAATAATGCAAGCATCGCAAATTAAAAACTCATCCGAAGAGTACACAATACACTATACGCACATGAACCATTGTGCAATTTCTAACATTGCACAAAAGGTATGAAATGCGAGCCGACTTTATGTCCAACTTCTCACAAACAGCTTTCTGATTGCAAGAAAATGACATTCCACAACTTGAAAGTTCGTAATTCCAGTTCATTACAATATTTGAGTGGCTATTGATGCGATAGCGACCGTAGCGTTGCACTAATCTAAATGAATTGCTGGGATCTTGAACTGAGGCAAAATCACTGAAAATAAGTCTGACAGGTGAAATAAGTTGAGTAGTCAGACATTAAACAAACCTTCAGGTTAGCCAGACTCATTTAGAAGAGAAAACGAAGGCAGGTGGTCGTGGACACACAGTGTTCCGGTGAAATAAGTAATATTGTTGAATTTACTTTCTGTTATGCTTCAGGATAAAGTGGTTTAGATGACGGTCTGTTTGTTTACGACCTGTCAGATTGTGTCTGTCTGCATTTTTTGGCTGCTACGTCCTGCTGGTGTATTACTTTTTCCCACAACACTGTAGACTACCTCTGTGTGTAAGTTGTGGTTACTCACTCATTCATAGACTTAGGTAGATGTTCAGTCCTTATCAAATCACATGCTTGACAAAGACTACTACTACTTGCAATGTAGAGGTTTGGACATGCAACTGAGGCCTGTAATCATCTTGATAACAAAGAATATGTGAGCGTATTTACACACAGGCTACAGAATGGGTGCATTTGTAACTGCATGAATTTAAAAAGGATTTGTCTTGGTATACTGTCATATGGATCTCTTTTGCTGAAAGAAATGTGAACTTATGTTTGCTGCTCATATAGTCAGTGTCAGAGTCATGATGTCTTTTGAGCCTCACTACAGACAGATTCAGTCTGTGCTCGGTTGAGTGAGCTCAATTGTCAAAAACATATTTTTTGGGGGGGATAAATATGAACAGTCAAGTCAGTTTTATTTATATAACCCACTATCACAAATCACAAATCTGCCTCAAGGGGCTTTACAATCTGCACAGCATAGGATGATGACAGACTACACACAGGAGGCAAAGCTCAGGCACACCATTCACACAGAGAGGAGAAAAGAAACAAGCACGCAGAGGAGAGGCTGAATCCAGATCCAGATCCAAAGCATCTGGATTGAGACATCAACAGCCAGGGGAGAGAGAGAGAGAGAGAGAGAGAGAGATCCCAGGACGGCCAGTGGTCCAGCACAGAGGAGCCTGAGTGAAAAGAGAGGATAAGGAGGGAGAGAGAGAGAGAGAGAAAGCGAGAGAGAGAGATAGGCACACAGCTTGAATGCTCATGTGCTTGTGGGACAGCAGGCAAACTGTGAGAAACAGTCTTTGAGGAGTTAAACTACTCTTCATTTATTGCCCAAAAACAACCTTTAAGACCTCTTCCTCCTTTGATTTCCTCAGTGCAACCCGCTGACTTTGTAAAATCTTCACAGAGGAATCTACCAGGTTCTCCAGGGCCACTCAGTGGGAATTCTAAGCCATCTACAGCTGGCCTAAAGCAGACCAGTGCAGTTTTGTTTGAAGGGATCATGCAATTAATCTTACAGCACTGACATTCATCTGCCCCTCTGGCTAGGCTTAAAGCAGGTAACAGTCACCGATATCTGTCTTGCACCTGCCAGCAGCGGCTGAAAATAACACCGGCTCTCACAGATTGCAGTTAATTAAATAACAAAAGATGTAGTCTGTATTACAGGCGTTGTACAAAAGAAGTGGGGAGGAGAGAGTTAGATGAAGGGAGAGGAAGGAGAGGAGTAAGTGTGAGTCAGTGAAAGTGTTTGCTGTAAAAAATGTACAGTAGCTATAAAATAAGGGAATAGCTGCAGTGTGAGAGTGGTTTGAAACGGAGGCAGAGGGAAAAAACGTGTGACGGATTGACAAACTAAGAAACTGTCTGATAAATCAGCATGTTATCATAATTTTGCTAATTGTTTGTGGCAGGACAGTTGTGGATTTCATAATAAACTGTATAAATATCCAACCTGTATGTCAAGTGACAACAGTGACAATTTAAAGGAATAGTTCGACATTTTGGGAAATACGGTTATTCGCTTTCTTGCCTAGATGTTGGATGAGAAGTTCGATACCACATTGATGTCTGTATGGTGAGTATGAAGCTAGCAGCTGGTTAGCTTAGCTTAGCAATAGAAACGGGGAATATTATTATATCTCGTTTGTTTAGTCTGTACAGACAACGAAGTGTAAAAATGACGTAGATGTAGTTCACTGTCTTACGGGGGGTTATGTTCTGGTCTATTTCTTAGCTGGGACCAGTAACTTCCTGGAGTCTCCGCACTGGTTGCCAAGAAATAGTGCAGCACATAATCCCCCATGAAATGGCAGATTGAGTGCTATCAATCTTCCCATCTAACCCATGGCAAGAAAGCAAATAACTGTATTTCTCAAAATGTCAAACTATTCCTTTAACGTACCAGCACGAGAGTCAAAGTAGCGTATTTAACTGTTAGGAGGTTGGACTTTGTGACCAGAACGCTTCAGTGGTTTAAATTCCAACACCAGCTGGATGGTGCACAACTAACATTCCCCGATTACGCAGAATTTTAAAGGGCTAGTTCAACATTTCAGGAAACACACATACAGTATTTGCACTTCCTGAGTGTTAGATGAGAAGATGGTGCCGGGCCACGGTCAGCCTAGCTTAGCATAAAGACTGGGAGCAGGGGGGAACAGCTGTCCTAGTGAAAACATACTGTATGTCTACCTTTAAAGCAACAAATTAAATCTTGTTTGTTTAATCTGTGCTTGAAAAAGAACAACAATTTATAGTTTTACGAGCAGTTACAGAATCATCTCACTCTGAAAGAAAGTGAATCTGCACATTCCCCACAATGTTCAACTATTTCCTTTACATAATGTGTTTACAGTATGTTTGTTTTACAGTTTTCAATGCTAATAATAAAGGAAAAGAAATAACAAATAGACAAAGTCTGTTTCAAAGGCAGCTGTACAATATGTTTCTAACTTTGCTGCTTTAATTGGATTTATATTTATAATATGCACCCATAGTTATAGCTCTCCACCATAAATGCACAGTATCCTCGCTGGAGCTGTAATCAAAAGTACTGTTCTCTTCTTTGTGCTAATTACAAACAGACCAAAAAGTCAATCCCGTGTGCGTGTGTGTGTGTGTGTGTGTGTGTGTTGCAGGAGAGCCAGTGGCTGGACAGCGTGTCTCTGCTGATTAAGGACTCGTTGGAAGGGGACATGATTGACAACCTCTCCGGTTCAGTTTTCCACCACTACTGTTCTCCGCCTGTCTGCAAAGACTGCAAGGGCCACCCCCAAGAGGTTAGTGAGCTCGTGCGCACACACACAAACACTCACACTAACACATACTCACACATACGCACACACCCCTTCTCTCTCTCTTTCATTCTAGCTAGCGAGCTCTTGTTTTTGTCATGTATGCCATGTTAATAAAGGCTTTTTATCTTTTTTCTTACCACTGAGAACTTTGCTTTAATTTCCCCTTTTTAAACATATTTCACCCATGCATCAGGAGCAGCAGCTTTATTTTTACACCCAAGTAGTGCTTCTCCATTTGTGTTTTTAACTACCTAGATTTACATCTCTCTATTGCTCTTTCTTTGCTCTTCTCTCCTTTTATCCACATGTGTTTTTTCACTTTATAGCTCACAGCACTTAAATAACAGTGGGTGGGATTAACCTGAGGGAACTCGAAGTTGTCAATCATACAAAATCTGCATCATCTAGAGCGAGTGTAATCATTTCTGTGTGCTAATACACTCATAGACAGACGAAGGCACAGCATGTTTAAAGCCAAAACCTGCAATGTCTTCACATTCACATGATCTGTTGCTTCCACTTAAACCCACATACAAACATGCACATGCAACGTATGCAGCAACACACACGTCACATTCTACACACATCTGGAAAAGTACATATTTCCCTGGTGTACTGTAAAAGGAACATAATGGGCCCCAAACACGTCCACCATACAAGGTGCAAATAAGTATTCAGTAGCTTAAAGAACACTTTTGTACCAATTCAGTCTGAACCAAATGTACAGTTTTTTTTAACAGAGTCATTAAAGGTTCACTAATTGAGGCATCTGTGTGGTGCAAGGGAGAAAACACTTGCCCACCAGCACAGAGATCTGGTTTCAATGCCTGCTTGCAGTGTTTCTGCTTGGCTGGGCGCTCCATCAAACTCACTTCGCTAGTGGGAAGCCTGTGAGGGACACAATCAGTGCCTGATTGATCTGTCGACACTGTCTCCTCCTTTTAAAATACATTTGGATAACTTGGGGTACATAATTGTACTTTTGAGGTACAGGTAAAATGCCTAACTTGAAAGACAAAGGGTACTCTAATGCAGCAGTTCTCAAACTGGGGTCTGGGGTCCTTGAGGGGGTGCCAGGGAGTCCCCAGAAAAATGGGGAATATTTTAATTTTACTATTATTTCATTGACTAAAAGTTAGCCCAATGAGAGAATGGAAAATAATGACTATTCTGTTCATAGGTTTCACACTCTTCACTGTTAATCTGCCAATCTACAGTATAGACAGTTATGGAATATTTAAATCTTATCAGAGGGGGATCCCTGAGACTACAAATACGGGTCCGCGGCCTGATGTGTATCAATTCGGGGGTCCTTGATACCAAAAAATTTGAGAACCACTGCTCTAATGTACTTGTATAGGGTACTGCCCCAGTGACAAGCTTTTGTACTCCAAAGCAAGCAAGTTTCATACTCCAAAATACACATCAATCACTCCACTGTTTTGTGCAGTTCAGGATCAAAGCAGTTAGATTTATCACACAAACCACGTCCAAATCCAATGTGTTTGTGTGTGAAATACAGAGAGAGAGAGAAAGAAACGTGTGTGTCTATCCCATTTGGATAGACGCTGGATTTAGCTATACCATATCACATCAGCCACGGTGCGTGTGTGTGTGGTTGCGTCAATAGAAGGAAAATTCTCATATGATTAAATCTCATGAATGTGGGGAGCTCTACCTCACCACATAGCAACAGTGCGTGATGTCTATTTATATATTTGCGTATCTATCCCCAGACGGAAAGCCAGTGTATTTGAAAGATGCAACACATACATATCAAGAGCTGTAAATAATCCTACACATGTTCCAAAGCTGTGGGATTCCCTGGATTTATTTACCCTGTTATATATCAACTTATTCATTGTTATTCTGGGATCAGAATGGCAGCTTAACAGATGAAAATATTGTGCTGCTATGTTTAAATGTGTTTTCTGAGCAATGTGACATTCCTGCTGTTAATTTCAGCTCCATACTGATGAAAATACTAATAGATTATTCAAATAAGTTATCTATATACCATAAAGGTGTCATGATTTCAAAATAAAGTTTTCAGAAAAAGTCTTTCTGGTGCAATCCATCATGCCCAAGATTGAGATAAAACCCTGCTCAGATGCAGGTGAAACGTCCCTTAAAACCATTTTCCCAGTAAAATCCGAGCAAGGAGAGAGGAAGGTCACTCTGATATCCCTGTGATAGATGTTCATTAGGATTACATCTCAATGAAGACATTGTACAGTATTGTAATAGTATTTTCATAGGTGTGGCACTGCTGTGCTTTTTGAGTAAATTGGAAAAGAAATTAATTTCTCTGCGTAATGTCCTCGTTTTCAATGACACTGTGCAATGTGTGTGCTACCCTCCTCCACAAACGTTTCGATCATGACAGTGTTGAGTGAAAGATGCTGAGGACTAGCTGCCAAAATCAAATTTTTATCCCTCAAAGGTATCAACAGAGGTTCATGATATATGCACTTCAAATGGTACTTTTATAATCTGATCATCCTGTTTTGCACTATTTCATTTCAGTCAAAATAAAATCAGATACAGTTAATACCCAGATTTTATTTGCTCTAGAGATAGAAATAGCTATATCCAATATTGGAGGGCTTAGCTGTCAAAACTCGCGCCGTATTCATTTCTGTCACCGGTAAGAATGTTCAGGCACTTTCTCTGCCTTGTGCAATCATGCAGTGTGAGGTCCAAACGTGAATTTCACCGTGAAATGATTTACACTGGTTGCTCATCACACGTGATGCACACACACGTGTAAAAACATCAGTCACACATAAGAACTAAAAACAATTTCAGCTCAGAGCAGAGATGATTCCTTGATTTCGGCCTGATGTAAATGCAGATTGCATACTTCAATCTGTAGCTGTGTGTGTGTGTGTGTCATGGTATGAGTCACGGCAGCTTACTGTCGATGTGTTTTAGATATTAGGAAGCATGTGAAGAAGTGTGACCTAACTGGGTAGCTCTTGTGCTTCAGGCATTAAATTATCATCTACGTACATATAACCGCTACTTCACCCAGGACCTCTATAGCGGGATATTTACTGTTCTCTCTGTGCAAATAAAAGGTGCTGACATGCATTGAGGTTGGCTGGGATGCAAATATGCTATAATGTAATGTGGTACGTTCATCTTAATTCTCCTCTCACCTCCTCCACTTTCGTCTCTTTTCTTCTTTGTTCCTTTCCCCTCAACCCTCAATATTAAAGATGTACATCATATTTATTAGATCTTCTCTCCGTACAGTGAGGTGAAAATCTTGGTCATTTTAGAATTTATCTTCAAATCACTCTGTATCCATTTTACAAATTACACATTTTTTTTTAATCCATGCTTTTTTTTCTCCTATGTTCTAAAATCAGTGTTGGCCCTTTAGGATAGGAGTAATTTCCATGATCTTACAGATTTATAGAACATTGAAATCCATCAGGCAATACAGCATCAACTTATATTCTAAGCAGAAGCCAAAGCTTTCCTTTTCATACATCAAATTTTGGTGATATGTGTGTCATTTTGTAACAAATTTCTGTGTTTTTTCTTACACAAGCCATTTTCTTACAGAGTTTGATTTATTGAATCTGCTTATGCTGCTGTACGTCAGCAGGTTAATGTACCTTTTATTCTAAAAAAAGAAAGAAAACAACTGAAACTGGGTTAAACTTAGTATGCCTTTCGTCTTGAGACATACTTTGATGCTGTTTCTCTGTTTGTAGGACTTAAATGAATAATTTAACTTTTCCCCCCAATCGTTCTTTTACTAAATCTAATAGTGTGCATCTCTTTTTTGTTTGGACATCAAACACCACTTCTCATCTTATTATGATAAAGTAGCAAGGTGTGGTGACATCACTACCTGTTGACAAATGATACTGTTGATGCAGTTTGATCGGTTACTGTGCGTTTGTCTCACAGATCCAATTGGCGGAGGTGGAGCAGGCATCTCTGATGTCAGAGCAGCTGTCAGACAAGTCATCGTCTCTGGCGCTGCCTGATGACCTCAGCCTGGACGAACACAGCAGCTACCAGCTGCTGGTAAGAGACAGCCAGGTATTCACACACACACACGGAAACGCACATATACATACATTCACTGCCATTTCACACTTCCAGATCTTAGTCTTACCTACATATATCGACACAGTTCAGGCTTTGTGAAAATTCAATATTTTGTGTGGAATGGTATTGTGGAAATATGATCATATTGTGTTATTGTTTTACAAAATGCTGTTGTCCAAATTAATAATATTAAGCAAACTTAATTAAAAACTTACATAATTGCTTTTTAAGTTTATTTGCATATGTGAATATTTTTTCAGCAGTGCGTAAACAGCAGAATACAGTTTCATTATTCTATATAAGGGTTTTGCATACATTTTACCATATGGCAAAAAGTATGTGGACATCCCTGTCCACATACTTTTGTGTACTTTTAGTCTGGGGCTGTATTTCATGGTTTGGACTAAACCCCTCAGTTCCAATGAAGGGGAATCACTGCACCATCCAATGATGTTTTAGACAGTTCTGCGTTCCCAGCTTTGTGGCAACAGTTTGGGGGAGGTCTTTTCCTGTTTCAGCATGACAATGCCCCATTTGCACAAAGCCAAGTCCATAAAGAAATGGTTTTCACAATTTGGTGTGGAGGAACTTGAGGCACAGAGCCCTGACCTCAACCCCGTCCAGCACTTTTGGGATTAACTGGAACGTCGACTGCTAGCCAGATCTTATCACCCAACATCAGTGTCGGACCTCACTGATGCTCTTGTGGCTGAATGCAGCCAGGTTCCAAAATCTTATGGAGAGCCTGAGAACAGAAGAGCAGAAGCTGTTCAACAGTCATATACAGGTGTAATGTTCAGATGTCCCCATACTTTGTGTGTGTATGGTGATATGCAGTATATGCACTAATATTGCCATATTGCCCAGCCCTACACAAACAGTGTATGTACAGGGAAGCAGACTTTGTATGTGTGGGCCTGCTTGTACTGTGCTGAAAGTCATATCCACCAATGAATGTTTCAGTATTTTTAAACAGTTTGATTTAAACCAAGGTCCTTTTGTAAGATTAAACCCTGATATATGTAATTAAAATTAACATTAGCTGTAATAATCACTCACACACACAGCTACATGTCTTTGGGGCTTTGGGGAGTCACAGCTCATGTCATCAAATCCCTTCCATCTTGCTTATCATCATTAATTACTATTTACGTGCTTTACTGCCTGATTAAAACACCTGCCTCCCTCCGTGCTCTTGATATGGGCATGCTGGGATACGTGTGTGTGTGTGTGTGTGTGTGTGTGTGTGTGTGTGTGAGCATGTCTTTCATATCTCCATCTTCCCATGAACACTTCGCTCTCAGCTCGCAGCGGTTCCACCTGGCTTGTTTCATCGCTGTGTTATTGAAGGCCAGTTCATTTGATCCAGTTTACAACCAACAACAACAGCCGAGCAATTTGAAGCTTTGAAGCCTGCCGTTACTTTCTTTTTACCACATCCAGTTTTAATCAGACTTGTATAGATGGATAAAGGAAGCGACATGAAAAAGGAGCTTTTTGAAATTGGAAATTGTACTCAGATTTCCATTATGACAAGGGGAAATGAAAGGTTTCAGTTTGATATCTTTCTTGCTCCAGTGAACATCAGTGCACCTGGATATCATGCTTATTCTCTCTACATCTCTTTGTCTCTGCTCTCCTTCACTTTCACTCGCTCCTCTATCTTCAATGTCTCTCTCTCAGAGGGGCAGCAGTGACTCCCGTAGTTCGGAGGAGTTGCCCACCCAGCAGGACTACAGAGGGCTTCGTCCCTCCAGCTCAGGAAGCGAGGAGCAGGTCCAGGAGTTGTTTGAGGTGGGCGTCCATCCTCAGTTGAATAGTCCCTCGCTGGAGGAGCCAAGCCCAGCACATTGCACAGGTAAAGGAGTACACATGATGGTAGTACAGCATCTAAGATACTGTATTTAGTATTTAGACTGTCATCCAGAATGAATGAATATGTGACATACTTGGTGGTCGGCCGTGAAATAAAAAAGTTGTCACACCTGAATAACAAAATAGGTATATTTTCATTGTATTCCAAACAACCTATGAGAGCAATTTGCTTTGCTTCGACGCTTTGCGCACACATTCATTCTGCCCAAAGTCATCCATGACACTTTCTGTGGCAGTGGAATATTACTATACTTATACTGCTTTGCTACTGAACATAAACATAGTTTTATTTAAGTTGTTTGAACAAACAACCAATGTTCTTGTTTTTCTGGTGAGGGTATCTTTGAAATATCCACCAACACCAGATGCCTGTAAAGTTCTGGTGGATAAACACATAGGTGTAACACCAACTGGTTACCTTTATACAGTGAAATAACATTTTATATAACATCTTTTCTCAGTTGTATTAATGAATGAACACAGATTGCCTCAGGAAACATAATGGAAACATGACTTTGTGATGCATTTCTATTGAATATGTTAATAAATTATTTTGTCTGCAAAAACTATTATTGGAAACAATTTCTCTCTGCTTTTTGACCATTGGCAGGTGAGCCAAACATGTTGGGTTGGGTTTGGTTTGGTTTGGTTTATTAACAACTTTTTAATATATTTGTGGGAAAAAAAATCAGACTTTGTCAGGGGTAGAACAATAAAGTCCTGGACTTATTTCCAGTGTTGTCCCTGGTGTTTACACAGCCCGCCAGCATCAATCAAGATGGACAGACAGTTAGTGGACCATTAGTAGCACAAGGGGGCACTGTTTTTGTGAGTGAACCTCTGATTTGTTTGTATCCCTTGCAAATTCACAAGGATGCACATGCATGCACACAAGCCCACAGCAATGCAATACACTTTCCTGCTGCCAGTTTCAGGCTATTTGACTGATGGCTGGCAGTGCCACTATTCGGTGGTGGTCACAGGCCAAGAAACAACCAGCATAAGGCAGGAAAGTAAAAACATTTTCTCAAAGATACACATGATGTGATTTTGTATTAAACCCTGAACGTAAACATACATTTGTTTCTTTACAAAAAATCTGGTTGGTTTATAACACAAATTACTGACTTACTTACAACTTAAACAATCTTTTAACACAATAACATGTGCAGTCAAAGTCACTGTAAATCACAAAACAAAACAATATGGTTGCCTTTTTGGCATTTTACTTTTTCTTGAGTTTGTTACATTATTGTTGTTGAGTAACTCTCAAGCTTTGGTCCTACCATATAGATTCCCATTATATAATTTCAATAATAAAAATGAAGTGAGAATCTGTTTTTTTCCTTTCAGTAAAACCTGCTTTTTCTAGGTCATTCTTCATCCAACAGTGGCAAAATGGTTTCAATTGAATCTTTCACATCACCCAATCATATTAAAATAATCCCTCTCAGGGTTACCTTTCATCAGCGTTCCTTATTATCCTTATCAGTGTTCTTTGTGACCCTCACTGGTATTTAACCACCACGATTTCATTAAGCTGTGACTTTGACGTGACATTGATAGTATCGTTTAAATAAGAGGAGGCTTTTTCTGAACGTCTCTGGAGCCGACGCAGACGCACAAGGACGTGTCTTATATTCCACACAGTTGATTGACTTCCACCGCAATTAAAGCAGAGATAGATGAGGCCAGCGGCGACACAGTCACAGATACAGAGATGTTGATGAATGACATGTTATGGTATGCTGATGGCTCACCACCCCCCCAGTAACATGACCGTCATCACTGAAACAGATGGAGCGATACAAAGCAAAGTCAGTTCAATTCAGGGGGACTGTTCAACAGCACACAACATCACAGACTGTTGTAGACACCATATCACTGAAGACATGGTGGAGTTGTTTACATGGTAGGTTTAGTGCCAACAAAAAAATATTACTTCACTCTTTATGTCACAGACCCATTTAAAATATCGAATTGTTGTTTGATTATTTAATTTCCTAAATACTATCAGTTTGGGGATATGAAATACTTACTCTAAAGCTTACCTTTTATGTCTCTAAAATATGCAAAATTTAGGTTATGTTAGCACTTTTGATTTGTCTCCCATGAGTTATATAAGTAGTACATTTTGTTTTGATATTCTAATCAATCATTTGGTTAGTTTCTCAAACGCTTATTGTTTTGTTCAAGTTTAAGACTCTTATTCTAAGATGACATATCGCTTGTGAGAAAAGAAGTTACAAAAATGCACCACTTGACCTTTTGGTTTTTGTCTTAAAATTGTCTTGATTTACATGAGAAATAATGAGAGCAGTGTCACTATTTCTAAATAGTAGATATTTTGGGGCAAAAATATTTAACTGCTGAGGTGCCATATTGGTCCAAATATAAGAAGACCTGAATAATAAGATGATTTTAAAATGTAATTTCCCTCTAAACCTTCCCATGCATTTTCTACTACTCAGTATCCACTTCCTATAATATGAACACTTCTCCTTTACAACATTGTAAAAAGTATGTATGAAATTTTCTTCTTTGCCAAGTTTACTTATTGCTCTATAATGTTTCAGTAGCAATATGACAGAGTTTCCTTACTGTCATCATCATCATCATCATCATCATCATCATCATCATAATAATAATAATAATAATAATAATAATAATATAACTTAATTACATAGGACATTTCAAACTAAATATACAGCTTTACAAAGTGAAAAATAAAAACATAGTAGTTGGATACATTTTGAGCCATCCAATCACTCATTTCTGAAATGCTATTTACAAGATTGAGGACAGGGCTTATATCATCAGGTGAAGCAGAGATATAGAGTTGTGTGTCATCAGCATATCAGTGGAAACTAATTTCATGTTTGTCGATGATAGAACTTAATGGAAGCATGTACAGACAGAAAAGAATAGGGCCTAGGACTCAACCTTGAGGCACACCACAAGAAATATTTACTCTGTCTGAACAGAACTCCCCAAATGAAACAGAGTAGTTTTGACTTGTTAGGTGACCTAAACCAGACTAGAACAGTACCCAGGAGAGCTCAACCCATGTTCCTAGCCTTTCTATAAAGACATCATGATAGTCTGTATCGAATCATGATACTGTTGTGTGTGTTTTGGATCATCTTGCATTGAGGTGCATAAAAAGCATTTGTTATGGGTTCTTGAGGAAAGTGTCAAATGTCTCGTGATGCACCCTGACAAGAAATGATACAGGAAAATGGAAACAACAACATACAATAAACGAAAATATGAGCATTAGCACTGACAAAGCTGCACTAAACTATAACCTTTGCTTTTCAGATGGAGATGGAGGAAGTTGCAGTGGAGGTGGTGGCGGGTCTTCACCCGTCTTCCACCTACCTGCAGACTTCTTCCACCCAGCTGCTGCGGCTCATCCAGGCAGTCCCGGGAACAGTGTTAGCCCAGGAGACAGAGGGCCATCCAGGTTGGCCTCCCCAGCCTCCTGGGCCTCACTCCGCTCACCCGGAGCCAACAGCAGGCCCCTGAGCTCTCAGGTATGAATGGATTCATGTGTGTCTTGATAGATGGATGAATAGACAAATAAGGACCTGACATCCGTATCTCTGTGCAACACATCAGAGACATGATGGAACATTGTAAACAGATAATTCCTGAGAGACCGTTCAGTGAACTAAAGTTGTCATGCATCAAAAACACTTCAAGCTGTCAGAGGGGATTTGCCAAATGGGGTATAATGTAAAATGAGCTTGTGAGCCCAAATACAATGATCTGGAAGCTTGATACTGTAATATGCCTCAATACATGGCTACACACAGTAACAAAGATACTAACAATTGACCAAAAATATATCCTTTTGGCAAATAGCGGCAGAAATAGTCGATTAGAAATCAACATTTGACAGCAGAGTGATATGATTAGATGGGAAACAACCAACATGTTATGTGTTTATCATCCAGAAACTAAAGACTCCAGAACAGCTTCAGTAGCTAATCAGGACGGAGGATACACAAATCATTGTATTAACAAATTGTGAACATACTTGACACTCACCACCCTCCATTCTTGTCTTACTGTAATGTGAAACTATTTGGTTATAATTAAAGCCAGGGTCTCATTCTAATTGAAACTAACACCTCGTCTCTGTGGGCTCCTGCATGAAACAACTAAGAATGAAAAGGCCTTTATTTTAGTTCTTGTTCCTGTGTAACCATGGAGACAGATTTTTCTTTCTTTCTCCTCTACCTGTTTGGTTTGTTTAGCTCGTGCCTGAGTGCCTCTGTGATCCTCAGCTGCTACAGTAATGCTCTGCGGCACTCAGCTAATTAGCCTGGCCAGCCCTGAGCCTGATACTGACTCTGTGCACACTGTTGTTCTTGGCTCACATTATTCACATTGTCTCCTGTCCCTTTTCTTGTATTTCCTTCATCTCTTTCTCTGTTGTTTTTTCTCTCTACGCCTCTCCCCTCTGTCATCTATCTTTTGGTTCTTTTTCTGCCAATCCCTCCATTTCTCCTTTTTCATAATCTCTTACTCTTCCCTGTGTTGTGAGAGCATGGCAGTAACAGTGCCAGGATTAGGAAATATGACTAACACCCTCCTGCCCATGTAACATTTTCAATTAAACAAATGCTATATGACACATTGGGTGGGCTGCACCAATCGGGATGAACTTTAAACCAGGGATATTTTCATTTTACAATTCTGTTGCACCAAAGCCCTAATCTTGGTTCTAAATTTAACCGGTTGTGTTTTAAACTTTTCTGTTTATCTCTGTATCTCTCCAATCCGAACAATGGCTGCTCTGACAGGCTGCATGGAAAGAGCAAAATGAGCACAGTCCCTTTAAAAATAATGAAGTAACTCAACCCTTTCGAGTTTTGTTAATCTTGTCTTTAAAGGCCCTACAGATTCAGAAAATAATTTGAACTGAAACGAAACTCAAGTTGGACCTGCTAGCAAACAGAGCTAGCAGAATTGTATTTGGAGCTTGTCTGTTTCTTACATTTTTTCACTAACACTGGTACAGTCTATAAGCTTGAACAGAAAATTTTTTCAAAAAGGGACATTTGAGTCTTTCTGCCATGCCGGTGTGACTTACTTGATTTGACCTTCTCTCAGGACTGTGTGGGCAAACACTGACCATATTTGATTGACATCTCCGTCACTCTCCGGGACCTCATACACCTTGATCATTTATTGGTACACTGAATTTGGTAACCAGCATATTTCCACCCGCCTCAACCTAAAAAGAGAATTAGTGAAAATAACGACATAGATGGGATTACCTTTAAACCTGGTTCAATCACTTTAAGCAAAGTTGAGCTAAATTACGATTACTTGTAATCTTAGTTAAAATTGTTGGCGGTGATCTTTCGCCTACTGAAGACTAATTGCTTCCTTTCATTTTCTTTCACCACCTCCCTCCTCTGTGTGTAGCACCCGTCTCACAGTGACTCCTCCCTGGCCACAGGCAGTTCAGAGGGCAGCCTGCAGACCACTCTAGAGGAAGGGCTCAGCTTCAGCGTCTCACCACCTCGAGATCTGGATCTCCCCATGCCTCTCCTCTGTCCCATCCCCAGCCACCCCCAGGGACCGGCCACAGGAGACCAGGGCCACCCTGTACTAAAGAGACGCAGTACTACTTTTACCCTCCAAGCCACCAGGGGGCACCAGAGGAGCCAGAGCAGCTGCGGCGGTGGGAGCACCAGCCCCGGCTGCCCCCGGCAGGACTCCATAGACCCTTCAGATGAGGACGTGGGCACGGGGGCAGGCGGGGACGGCTGCCGCCAGACCCTCAACAGCGAACACTTGTCAGAAACACTCAACAGCCTCTCACTGACGTCGCTGCTCAGCCCGGGCTCTCTGGCACCCCCGCCGGTTAAGAAATGTAACAGCACAGGCTCACTGGACCAAACCAATCTATCCGCCCGGAGTAAAGATGGACGCCACTTCTACGGCATAGATGCCCATGGTTACTTGTCCAACCCCTGGACGGAGGGAAGGGCGAGAGGTGAGGAGGAGGACAGTGATATCACAGGCTTCAGCATGAAAAGCAGCAGCCGGCCCACAGACACAAGCTCCAGGAGAAATAGATGAAACACTTGTTGCCTCTCTGTAGTGGAACTCTTTAACCATTTGCATTTCTGGACCTTGAACATAACAGGGAGAGACTTTTAATACAGTACATGTCCTGTGAACCCGATTCTGAAATTCTCTCTCGTCTTTGAATCGTCTGTTCTCTCTCTTTCCTCGTCGGATCTGGCTGCTTGGGATCAGTCATTTCTCAAAAGATTACAGTTGCTTCTGAGTTCTGACACCCTTTCTTTTCCACAGGATATGTGGTTGCTTTTTCAAAGGACTTAACAATAGTGACAAGGGGCTTAGTCTTTTAGCAAAACCAGGATTCAGCCTTGGCAGATGTGGCAGTCCTGGGCTTTGCATTTGAGCCATCCTGAAATACAAAATATTTGGAAGGCCATTAGAGAGACAGGCCTGAAAATTACAGTGATTGATGAACATTATTAAGGCGATGCTATTTAGATGAAACTGCTAAAAAATTCAATTTCAAAAACAGAAATTGCTTGACCCAACGTGCCCTCAACCTTTGTGCAAAAACAGTGTTATCAACAATGGACAGATGGCAAACTCTGAGGCTTCTTTTGAGGAAGAACTGAACTTTGTACAGGTTTTTTGTAATAACCATCGCTAACAGTAGCATCGACCAACCTTTTTTCCTCTTTAGCAGATTCGGTGGGTAACAGAAAATTGAATGGTTGTATATTTTCTGTGTTCTTTTTCAACTTCAATGTATTGAAGTTGTGTGAATGTAGACGTGTCTGTCTCCGTTTGTGAGGGAGAGGGAGACCAAGACAAGCAAGGAGCCTGGGTAGTCTGAAAATTGACAAAGGGTCTCTTTGAATAGAAGAATGGACATGTGACTGCTGCTGAGAATACATGTGGGTTGTTAGTGGAAGCGTTGGGCACTTTCAGAGTGGACTATGTGCTGTCTACATACCCATGAAAGGGCTAAAATGTATTGAGTGCAGACCTTGGCCCAAAACTATTGGCAAATAATTTTTTGCTACCTAACATGCTGTTTAAAAGTGTCTTTAAGGTACATCCGTTACTTTCAAAGACTTTTCTGAGGCTAATAATATATACATGTAACACAAATGTGTCACTGAAATGAACATTGATGTGTAAAACTGTTGAGTGAATTTCTCGGAAAACTTTTAAAATTTCCTGAAAGATTTAAAAGATCTAACAGATTTAAACAAAAGAATTTTAAATGAGGTTATCATGCCCAACACATCAAAAGACTTTCTCAGCACCTGCACCTTCTACTTACATGTGAAATGTGCAGCAATGATGCCTACAGGTCAAGAATATACTTTGCGAGGCAGGTTGTAAACTAAATATTATAAAGACATTTCAGTATAATATGTACATTAAAAGCTTAAAAACGGAAGAAGACAGTTTGATGTCATCCGTTTTTTTCCCAGAGTTCTTCAGGTTCTCCCTCTGTGCCACACACCAACAGTGTCTCTGCTTCAGACAGTAGTTTAATGGGGCCAGTGGTCGACGAGTGATGGCTTAGCGTACGCAGCTTAGCCTGCAAACTTAGAGCTAATAGACTCAGTGACTCACAGGCGATGAACAAAAGAAGGATTTGCTTCCTATGCTAAGTTGCTCAAAGATGCTATTGAACAGGTTATGTTATTAAAATATTTCGGCAAGTTAACTCCTGTCAACGTACTAACTAGCGATTAGCCCTGCTACAGGACACTTTGAGGACAGTCATATCAGTCATTGCTGAGGTCATGTCAGTTATTTTCGGCAGCGTGGCTCTAGGGATGGCATTGTTGGTCTGTCGATCGGTCAACCACAAGTCAACCACTTTGGTCCAGACCGATATATCTCAACAACTATTGGATGGATTGCCATGTAATTTTGAACAGACATTCATGATGCCCAGACAATGAACCCTAATAGCTTTGGTGATCCCCTGAATTTTCATACCGCACCACCAGAGTTTTCACTTATCTATTGAAATAGCTCAACATCTACCACATGGATTGGCACAAAACTTTGCACAGATATTCATGCTGCCCCCAGCATGAATTGCAATAACGTTTGTGGCCCCTTAATCTTCCCTCCAGCGCCATCGTCGCGTCAACATTTCAGTTTTTCCAATACCTTTATGACTAAATACACGCAAGACGAATCACGTTTCCATCAGCCTCAACTGTACTTTGTGTTTAGCGCTCAGTAGCAAATGTTAGCATGCAAACATGGAAAATTAAGATGGTTGAACATGGTAAACATTATACCTGATAAACATTAGCATTGTCATTGTGAGCATGTTGCCATGCTAGCATTAGCATTTAGCTCGAAGCACCGCTTTGCCCAAGCACGGCCTCACAGAGCTGCTAGCGTGATGATTTGGTCTGATCTGATTTGGTGCCAGCAGTCTTGGCCTATTGACAACACAGCTACTTCCTCAGTTCAGTTATTGTCACTGGTTCAGTCCAGCGTCCACCCAGTGCAGCTCTGTTTATTTGAGTCGTATCAAGAAGCACTGACGCCAGTTTGAAATAAAAAGAGCGGGCACTAACATATATACATGCGCTGCTCTGTGGGACCAGTCTGGGGATTCAGGGCGAACTGAATGACATCAAATTGCTTTTATAACCCTCTGCCATTGTTAAACGGCCCAGAATACACTTTAACAGCTGATAATACACTAGAGGTTGCCCAGCATATGTGTGTGAAACACTGAGTAGGGTTCTTGTAGGCTCAGTGTACTGTCAGATTTATAAGAATTCAGAAGATGAGATTCAGAGTTTTTGTTTGCTGCATTAAACCCAAATGATTATTTGACTCAGGTCTGCTTGAGTGTAGCAAGATGTTAGAAAACACCCTATACTATGGCAAGCAATGTGGTCCAGACTCTAACTTGTAACTTTGAGCACTTGTTTGTCAGACATTTTGACAAATTGTGATGACCCACCATACAAATATAGTTGTCACAATATTTGAAACCCAGAGCAGGTAGACCTCAGGTGGACCTATATGCACTCACACACAGCATCACACACTGTACCGCACACTGAAGCACATACATACAGTACATGTTAAATACACATACACGAACAGTCACACATATCATACAAAGATGTCAATGTCCAAACACTGCAGGATGTTTCTGTAGCTGTGTGAGATGAGACAGAAGAAACCTCAGTCTTTATCTCTTTCTCTACTTTGTCTTCATTCCCTCCTTATTCTCATTCAATTGTATTATCTCCCTTCCACAAGGAAGCCGGAGTATTAAATGACTATTGACTACCCCCCCTCTATTCGAGATATGCAATATGCTACAGTAGATGTACAGTTAGATGTATGAGACTCGTATAGATAGACTATATGGTGAGAGAAGATTATATTTATGAATTCATGTATTAAAATAAAATGTCACAGAGATTCAAAGGTCACTGAAAGGATGATGATGTATTCATGTATTCCAGAGTGTTGGAGAGTGTGTTTTCTCTTTTTCCCTCCATCTTCCCGACCCGATTTTCTTTCTCCAAAATGCATGTGGGTTTTTTTTTTT
>NTHP01000567.1:23817-35975 GCA_003416845.1 Oplegnathus fasciatus | reverse complement strand
AGAGTGACAGTAAAGCTTTTAAGAAAACTGGACCAGAGCTCTGGTGTTGAGACCTGGTGTGACAGATAAACAGGGACGGGGGGAAGGGTGTATGATGTGGACAGCCACATTGTCACATGGGATGGAGAGAGGTGGGCAGTGAGAGTGTGAGGTGGTTGAGAGCTTGAGAGCAGCAACTGTTTAAACTGGCCTGGACTGTCCTTTTTAATCTCTTGAAAAAGAGGTTTAGCGCATCAGCCTTGCACTTGTTTTTCTTCACCTCTTGGCCTTCCCCATCCACACTCCTCCATGTTGTTTTGTTGCAGACCGAGCGACACGTCACAGATTGAAATCAGAGAGGGCAACAAATGAGTTTACCTCTTGTTGAGCCGCTAATTGGCCGCAGTGCTTTGCCCTGACCTCTCCAGTACGGACAGCAGACCCACAGATGCATTTCCCATGCACTAACCCCTCAGGTCCGGCACACAAAGCCCTCTTCCTTTTTTCATCTGGTACCCAGTGAGATGGCAGACGTGAACGCCATCATGCTCTCAACCTCTACATCTGCCACATCAGCTTGTTAATTAACAGCAAACATCTGCTGGCCGCGGTGGAGAGGAGTGAAGAGTGTGAATCTGCAGAGGAAAGAGGGAATTAACCCAGAGCTCTGGACCCCTCAACAGACAGATGGATCAACAGAAAGTCCTTCACTGAACACTGCAGTACCCAGGGACTGTAGGGCGGTATAGATAATAATGTATGGATTTTTTGACTGGAGAGAGATAAAGCTGTCTCACACTAATACCCCAGTAGTTTTCTACTCGCTCTATACAATATGCATATGGCAACATTTTAAGTTTAGCATATGTATTTGAAGACTAAACTGAGAGTGTTAATAACAGATGGAAGAAGAGTCTTATAGCTCTGTAATGACTTTTTTCATACAGTAGAAAATAATAATTACTACAGGCTTCAGCTTTTCCTGAAAGAAAAATGTTGATTGAAAAAAAATTGTTTTGTGCAGAAAAGCTAAGTACTTCATACACTATATATTATCTTCCCATGATAGAGAAATCTCATTGAAGAACTGAACTCAATTACTTACAATCATTAGCTTACAAGACTTCTAAATGCACAATACAGACTAAAAGACTTCACTAAATCTATATAAAATATTGTTGTGTCCACTTTGTTGAACTTTGACCTGCAAATTTGCACCTCTTACCAATAGCAAGCCGTGATGACAGTGCTGACCTTTGGAGGAAAGGAGAGTCCAAAATGGAGGAAGCTATAGAAGCTTATTAGCCATGTTGCACCAGCCTCTTTTATTTAAATGTCATCTGGAGTATGAGCTACTCCACAAAAGAGGCATGATTTTTAGGCCCAGGAGCTGATGATACAATATGACTTCTGAATAAACTGTGTGAACCTGTTGCCCCGTTAGCACCTGAGCTAACGAGCTTGCAAACTGCTGAGCTTGCTAACTGGCAATGAGCAAGCAGTTAGCGAGCTCGTTATTTCCCACAAATCCTGTACCATTAGTGCTGTAAACCACTGTGTAGTGTTTTGATGTCTGAGAATCCTTCAAACTCAAAAATGTATTACTTAAATGGGACTTCTTGGATTGTATTTAATCTACCTGTATTGATATTGATATTTTTGGTCTGAACATCTGCTATTGCGGCTTATGAGGTTTCTGTTTTGATTCATATTAAAGTCCATATACTTGTAGTATTGTGAGGGACCTTTAGATAAAAACAGTCATGGTATGTTCACACACACACACACACACACACACACACACTGACTGCCTTTGGAGTTATCCACAAAGATAAAGAGTACCCACGCATCCCAATTCTTCAGAATTTGATGCAGGCTTAAAGACGATAATCATTTAATTTCCTCTGCTCCTGCATTCTCTGTGTTCCGTTTCACTCTGTTATGTTAAACAACCATTTGAATCTATCAACTTATGATTAAACTGATAGCACACCGCCCCACTGAATAAACGCTGATTTTGCTGAGAGACTTGACCAAGCTGGTGAATACTGAGGAGGGCATTAACATGGAGAAAGCATGAAAAAGAGGGAAAACGGAGAGAGGAAGAGGTCCAAGCTCAATCAGACGTAATTTGTGCTCAGACCAGTGAACATAGTGTTGTCCGATGAGAGTGGACAGCCTCGGTCTCTGAACCAATGAGATCAGTGAACCATGACTTCACTGCCCCCCACCCCCTACTTCTGTGTAATATATCAGCTTATTGACTCACCGTCTACAGGTCATCTCAGTCCCTTGGTCTGCTCCAAGGTCACGTATTTGTTATTGTCAGATGTCCATTGTGTGTTTTTGAAATGACATTTTCTCAGTAACAGTAAAGGCGGGCGCATTTGTGTTATCTACAACCAAGCATGCCTCAGGGTTTGTGTGTTTTCTTTGACGTGAGGGACATCTTGACTGTTCTCTGACGTTTTGCGATTACCTGCTTGTGAGTTTGCTTGTTGTGTTTTTGTATTATACAGTTTAATGTTTTTCAGTACGTTTTAATAAATGTTTTCCTCTCTTGACAAGATAGATGGACAGAAACAGAACTCCGATCACATCTCGTTCTGCACAGCGTCAGAATGAAAAACCTGTCAGATTCTGGTTCTCGTGGGTTTGACACGGAATTTCAGATGATGTTCAGACTGGGAATAAGACTGTCAACTTGTCAAACTGTTACTGTCAACGACCGCCAACAGCCAATCAGATTTTGCCTGTTTCCTCCCTTCCCTAACCTTGCAATTTCATAGTCCTGCTTGGCAAGTACAAATGGATGGGTGGATTTCAGCCATTCAAAGATTCCAAGTTCTCTTCTATTGCTAGTTGGAAGATGGCAATAATGTCTTAAAATGATGGCCAGCAAGGTGGGAAAATTAGTAGTATCAAAGTCCATTTTGTCTTTATGTTATCAATGCATGCAACCAATGGGCTTGTCAGTTACTCTATGTTAAAATTATTTGAAAATCATGTGACATTGTGAAGAGCAATGTCAAAATACAGAAAATAAAGTGTTGCAGACTGTAGCAGACCAGCGGCTTGCAGAGATGGTACTGTACACACTGACAAGAAACAGAGAGCGTGAAAAGCAGGAACAAGAAGTGCAAGATCTTGAGACCACGACCCAACAAGCACGTAACTGTGAACGTGATTTAAACTGCACACTGATGCTTACCAAAAGGACTTTTGAAAGGCACAATCTAATAGTGGTGCAGCCAGCTTTCTCTGCACAGGGGGCTCACTTGGGTCTTGACTGAACACAAAAACTTGAATAAACAGGACAAATCTACAGGGGGAAGTGCAAATTTAGGAAAATTATATTTACAATTAAAACATTGTAGGTTTTTAGTATGACTACAGAAAAAATGTGGTCCAGAAGGTAAAAGGAAAATGCTACAATTAGCTAGATTTTGACCTTAAAGATACAATCTTGAAGATTTTCATTTAAATAAATGTCTGTTAAGTCACTATCTATCGCCGAATGAGGCAACAAAATGGTGATTGAGCCTATGGCCCACTGGTGAAAGCCCTTGCATTTGCAATATTACAACCTGGGTGTCGATGGCAACTTTCCCGGAAAAAAACAAGCGGTTAGGCTTTTAACGCAACAGACTCGCTCTTCAACTCACCCGTGTGTCAAGCGGTGTACTGTTATTTCTGGTCTTTGCCATAGTAACCAAATAAACTTACTATGGCTGAACAAACAAAGAAAAGATCGATGACTGCGGACGATGAAACTTGAAACTGAAACTGAAGTGAGGTCCAAAAACACACCTGCAATTACAGATTATCGCCATAGGTGCCACAAAAGAGAACAAAATGAAAATCTTCAAGATTATAACTTTAATAAAATCAAACCAAAAGTATTGCACCGAAAAACTTGGTGCAATTAATGCTTTCAGAAACAAAAATTTGGAAATTGGCAGTAGAAAGCACACTGCGCCACCTAAGCTACAACATTTTGTGTGAAATGATATCCACATTGTTCCAACAGCTGGATGCTGAGCGTGAGTCCATGACATCACATTAGCCAGAAAGCCTAAGCTCCCAAACACTTCAAGAGCAGGCAGAGTGGGTCCACCATACAGTTTGATAGCTGGACCTATAGAATGAGAAGAGAGTACCACACTATATACTGTATGCACATTCACCAAATACATTAACATTAATTTCACACATGAGAGTGATTTTAGTGAAAAATCCCAGTAAATATGATGATCTCTGTGTCCAGGCTTCAACCCTACGAGTCTCATGACCTACATTCTGCAAGGATGTTTTTAAGGCTGAGGTTCGGGTTTAGCGCCTGTCTCCATATTGTCAGTTGAAGTCCAAATTCGGCTGAACTGAGTTTTTTGGACAAGAACGCCAAAACAAACTGACAAACCAAACACTAAACCCTACATTATTGTCTTATAGGCCTAACTGTCATGGCTAACATGTTAGCAAACAGTTGCCTACTTACACATTCAGGAGGCATGAAACAATTTTAGCATTCATTTAGAATTGTGCTCTACGGTTGAGAAAATATAGTGCCAAAGGATAGGGCTGTCTGACGGCAAGGAAAAGCGGTGAAAATATTCTAATTATAGCGTACACTTAAACTCATATGGATTTTTTTAGGTGGGCCTTTTGTAGGTGGCTAAAATTTGTTTTTGCTGCTGTCCCCGTCCACAGCAGTACATTGCTTAGCTTCCGTGCCGTTACTCTGGTCTGCTTCTCCAAACTGGGAGTGCCCCGACCACCATCTACTGTAGGTATTACACTAACTACAGATAAGTACCTCATACAACCCCACTTCAAAGAAATCCGAACTATCCCTTTAAGGGGGTCGTCAGGCAAAGTCTGCACAATCTCAGCACAGAGTGGAGGAGGTGGTTGCAGACAGCAAGATTTTAATTGAGAAAGAGGTTCACACACACCTTTAAGGCATTTATCAACAAGCGTGACCCACACGTGATGCCCAGAAGGCAGACCATGGTGAAAAAAAATCATCTATTGAGATTCTTACCCCTGGCTCACCTGCCACTATCAAGGTCAAGTCTTTGCATTTCCATACAGCAAAGTAGCTAAAGAATGGAGATTCATATGAACAAAAGGGGATCATAACTGAAAGTATTTTCTGTTATCTTGAAAGGAGTGCATACAAACATCTCCCAAATCATTTTTCCGTTCATTCTTTGGCTACTTTTCGTATAAATACCAGAGGTTGGCCAGCAGATGTCGCCATGGTGACTGTTTCATAGGTTTTGAAAACAATGAATCAATTTGAGCACAACTGTCTCAAAGTGCTTCGTTGCTTCAGAAAGCTGTGTTTCCTCCATCACTTGGTCAGGCAGGTTACATGGCAACACAGACAATCTGTCTCTATATGGCTCCACTGGCCTCTATATACAGAATCATACATGCTCTATATGCTGTGGCTGATTGCTGATGAGATGCAGCTGGGTGAGCAGGTGATTGGACCAGATGGTCTCCAAAGAAGGTAAACCCGCAGAGGAAAAACTAGACAGCAGATGAGACATGACAGGCAGGTCTGGAAAATTCCAGAGGACACATTACAACACTTTTAATTTCGTATGTTTTACATCCAGAAAAAATCCAGGTACAATTTAATATGCTTCTTTTTTCTTTTTCTTTGTTACACTTCAACATGTACAGTTTGTGTCTCATTAGCAAGATAAGAAATCTGATACCTTGTCCTGCAGCTGCCCCATACTAAGTGTTCATGCACTTTAGTATAATCTTCTGACCTGACGATTGTACACTTGTTGCACCGAAAATTACAATTAGGCTCCACTTTTAAACAAAGAAATACACAAATAACTAATTGACCTTGAAATATAGAAACTTTCAGGAGCACAACTTTAAACCGACAAAATAGACTCTACGAAACCTTTTGACATTTGACATTGTTTGATGTTCACTTTTTCAGATGTAATTTTTTTAATGCTTTGAGCACCACAAATGAAATTCCATTCACTCCCACTGTATTTGGGTGAAGGCAGAAATGTCAGAGAGATATTTCAAAACCTTGGCAAATAAAAGCAAAACTATGGATGCAACAACAGAAAATATTTGTAATTTGGGTCAACCAACCCTTTTATTGTTCCTTGAAATATTACCCTAACTTCTTTTTTTTTTTTACAAATAACATATTATTGTTGCAGTGTAATGATCAGCAAAGGGGTTGTCACACTTTAAGTCTCGCTGTCCAAAAATGCTTCTTATTTAACCTCTTAAATAAGAAGTGAGGGTGGCAAGCTGTCCTCACTTCTTAGGATCTTCCTCTTCCCTGTGTCCTTACAATAAAACATTCCCTCATAAAAATCGAAATGAAAAGACACACAAACACACCCACACACACAGTGTGGCACACACATACGCAGGTATAGTATATCACACTCATACGCCAGTCTTCCTCCTCCCTTTTTGCCATATATGCAATTTTCAACATATCATGTTGGGTTTAAGCCTCAGCCCACACTTCACATTCTGCTCTGCTCTTCATTTCAAAATGCATACATTGCCGCAGACCAAAGCCTCTGAGAGCAAATATATACAGAGGCTCTCACTATCTCCCCCTGTCACGTTGATGGGCAATAATTTTCCATCCACATTACATAACTCGGATAAACCTCTTAAAAATGCTATGCCTCTCAGAGTGAAAATTGCTAATCCTTGTGGATGCCTCGGCGGCAGGCCTTAGCCAGTTTAATTTTCAATAACAGTTAACATTTTACCAATGGTGGACACTTTTATCCAAAGTGCTTTAGAGTGCTGCATTTTAGCGCAGTTCCTCTGGCTGCCCTTGGCTTTCACAGTTGACACTTACACAGCGGTAGCTGCCATCTTAAGAAACTTCAAAAGGAGTTAAGTTATGTTTGTTATGTGCTGGTGACAGTTTATGTAGACGCAGGAGAAGACAAGGTTTTGTTGAATTACAGACTGTCATATTAGCAAGTCAAACCTAATCATGACAAAACCCTGTCTTTTGTTTCTTTTTGTCTTCCTCTTGTCTTTCTCTCACTTTTCCACTTGTCTCTCCTCCATATCATAATAAACTCCAGACACAATCTCAGCTTTCCTTTTTTTCTTCATGCCGTCTTTCTCTCTTCATTCTGCAGATTTGATGTGGTTGTCTCTTGCCATTAATATCACATTAGAGCAACGTTGCAGAAATGTATAGAGGAGTGGAATTACACACATGCATGCACACACTCCAGCCCTATGCCCACATACTGCGTGCACCCCCACTGCCATGCACGCACACAAGAGAGAAAATGGATAAATTCAGTAAAGTAAGTTTGTTAATCGTTTTCTTCTAAAAGTGGGAGTATGATAATATACTGTCTTTCTTACATACACAGGCACACATTGATCTCGGTACAGTAAAAAGCTTAATTAATTCTGGGAAGCATGATAACGAACACTGTCTGTCTCTCCCTGTCTTACTCACACACTCATGCTTCAGTAGAAATAGACAGAAGCTTGCTGAATCTGCTTGCTGCGAGGGTGAATCCTCTCTGTCATCAATAGTGAAAGCTTATTGTTGCTGCACTGAAAGCACTGTCGGTGGGGGGAGCTGGGGTCTCGGCGATGATGAACGTGCCAGGCAGGGGCAAAGTAATTATTTAGCTGATGTAAAGTAATGTTAGAGGTGCCTCCCACAGTGTCAACGTAATGTTGCTATCTAAATATGAGGTAGAAAGAGGGAGAGAGATGAAGAGGAGAAGGGAGTAGTAAGAGTGTGACATCCATCTTCATCTGTTCACTTCGTCTTCAGACTGATTAGACAGACTCTTGCATTTACCCAATTAAACGTGTGTATACAGAACGGTATACACTAAAACCTGAAAGAGAGATAATAACGTTGATGAAAAGGTGTGACATGTTGAAGGTATTGACTCTTAATTACTCCTGTATGCGGAGAAGAAGAGAGTGGCTGGCGTCAGTGCTACGTATGAGCTGCAGCTTGAGGGTCGTGATTGGCTGAGAGGAGATCAGGTCAGATTACAGCCCTGCCACCTTCCCCCCTTTAACATTTTATTGATTCAGTAGGACAACTTGATAACAAAAGATCTCCGTGGTGCCAGTAGGATTGGGATTCAACAGCCTTTTGTCCAATATTGAATCGGATTATTAAATCCTTTTAAATCCCTTATCGTACGTCTTCTTTTACTACCTACACTGTTCCGCCCACGGGTCTCTAGTACTATGAGGAGTTACACGAATACAAACATGCAATAGAGATATCAATTAATTAGGCCACAGATGTTCACACTGTAAGGCGTGGCTCCCCAGGGGGGCATGGGAGAGTTGAAAGTGAGGCAAAGAGACAGTACTGAGTGAGGTGAAAGGGACAGGTGCATGCCGGGAAGTTAGTTGTTGTAGTTTGGCCACTGATTTGGCTGCTTATCAATACAGTCAGCAGCTGGAGCAGCAGCAGCAGTGGCTGTGACACACCGCTCATGGAGACAATTATGGTACTTCAAAACACTTAGCGCAATTTATGTCAAAAACTGCACTGCTTCTCGAAGTCCATAAATCCGCTTAGAAATCATAGAGAGAAAGATGCTCCGGCCGTATGTAAGATTTAGTGGCATCTAGCGGTGAGGTTGCAGATAGCAACCAACTGAATACCCCTGCCTTCTCCCCCTCCATTGGCTTATATCGACGATTGAAGGGATGATCTGCGATTAGTTTTTCCTACGTCGATATTAAGGCGATTTTAACTAACTTACTAAGAACTAAGATGTTATAAAGACTTTGAAAGCCCCTGGAATAGACTCTTCTAATCTGTGTCTTTTTAGTCATTGTGGTCCTTTTGAAAAAGATCACCCCATTGTAAAATTAATCCAGGTACAATGCACAGCAGAGTATACAACTGAAACCTTAAAAGAATAGTTTGACATTTTGGGAAATACACCTACTTGCTCTCCTGTCGAGGGTTAGACGAGAAGATCGATACCAGCCGCTGAAGTTTAATCAGCCAGCTAGATACAGCTGATAAAGTCTGCCAGCAACAGTTGTCAGTTCAGCTGGCAAAATCAACGTTCATCAGCTAGAAATGAGAAGATTGCTATTGTCTATCTCTGCCTGAAATCGAGGACCCGTTGCTTTAAAAATGACTGAGAATTTCAAGTAGTAAACCTGCCGCCATTATCATTGTAAACTGCATTGTGTGCCGCGTGAAAACGGAAAGCTCGACAGGTATAGCAACAGGGCTTAGTGAACGGTCAGTACTGCATTATGGTTTGTCACCTGGATGTTTACTGATTATAATGACTTTATTCAAACTACAATCAGAGAAGTGGAAGAGAAAGTATTTAGGAGGAAACTACAGTGCCCTGTGTGTGTGTGTGTGTGTGTGTGTCTGTATCTTACCTCACAGAGAAGGAATACACGCACACACACTCGCAGGCATGCTGCCAGTAGATGGAGGAAACAGATGCTACCCAAGCAGAGCACAGTTTGATCTTCCTTTCCCACGCCCAAATGTCAAACTGTTGCAAGTATACAGAATATACACACACACACACGCACACACGCGCACACGCACACGCACAGACACCTGCAGTGAAATTGAACAGATAAAAGATTTATCACTCATCCAATATAACTGCCAACTACTCAACCTTCTATATCTTGTGCACACCCAAACAGAAACACACACAAACCCACAACTGGTGTGTATGTGCATGCAGACACACCTTGTGTCAAAAACGCGTCAGCATAAACACACACACATATTTGTACTATACTTGTTCCACACTTGTGAGGACTCCTTAACCACCTTAACAATCACAACTAAATGCCTTTATTACCCATTTGCCTGATTCTAACATTAACCCTAAAACCAAGTCTTAACCCTCCAACAGCGTAAAAGAACTGGGCAAACTAACCTCACTTTCCAAAAGATGTCCCTACAAGGTTTTAAATCGGTCCTTACGAAATAGAAATAGAAAGACACACAAACACACATTAAACTGGCTTTTAATTAAGGTTCAGCAAATATTTGCTGCACACAGCATGATGACGGTGGGACCACAAAGGAACAAACAACGAAAGGGAGAAAACAGTGTTATTAGCTAAATGAGAAGCAGCGGAGCAGAGAAGAAAATGTTAAGAGAAGGAAAATCGGATAGATGATTAGGGCTGTAGAGGATCATTGCTGCGGCACCAAACGAAGACTAGTTTATCTTAAAAAACACCTTTTTATCCAGGGAAGCATTTAGTTGCTCACTTCTAGACTGTGATGTTGGGGAAACGGTAATGGATGCTGAATTTAAAGCTTTTATGGAGGCTGTAATGGCTACATTTTTTTCTTTTGACTTCCTGTAGCATCCCTATGAAACTCTACACAATGATTTAAAATATACAGGAAGACAGTTTGCTGTGAAATGGACCACTAGTGCCAAAAATTGTTGGTTTTGTCTTTTAATAACACCTCAGGTGAAACCTCAGCCTTAGATGCAGCAGCACTGCCCTGTGCAGGTGAGACTGCAGCTCAGTCGGAGGCCAGCAGATGGAGAGCATCACTGGACTTGTGGTTTCGCTCCTGCAGGTCTGAGATTAGATCTAGCCCTCTGCTATTTATAAACATGACAAACATTGGACACTTGCATGTATAACATTATATAACATATAAAGACATGACTCACCATCACCACATATAGTGTGTGTGTGTGTGTGTATAATAGATGGTGATAAGAATAACAGCATTGTGCAGGAAAGGTCACAAAAAAGTGGCCTTGAATTGCGTGTCAGTGTCTGTCTCTTAGATAATACGCAGGTATTATGCCATACACTACAGTACCGTGTTTGGCATAAGGTGTTTTCTTTCTTTTCACGCACACACACACACACACACACACACTCTTCTCCTGACCCCGTGGCCTCTGGCTGCCTGGTAAAAGTGACTTTGTATCTAACAGCTTGAAAAACACACTGACGCTGAGAACAGCCTATTAAATTCAAAAACAATCAGCATCTCAAAATGTGTGAGCCAGGTGTTGTTAGTCTATCAGTCTTCTATTTGAGTTAATTTCATCCTTTTGACAAATACAGTAAGAACGTGCTGCCAGTCAGCTCCAAAAAATGAAAAGGTTTTCGTGAAATTAAACCCTGTTTTTGATACTATTTATGGTCTGCATTTTTTCAGCAATCAATGTATTCACACTCAGTAATTACCTCTCTATTGTAGTTTTCACTGGTAGTGGCGGAGTCCGCCATTCCAGTGGTGGATTCAAAATGCCATCACATGCACAAGGGTTAGCATTTAATCCAGCGTTACTCATTCTATCTCATATTAAACTCACTGCTTATTGTTCACTCTTCTACAGCTGTATCAGAGCTGGGTTAAGTTGCTGCTGATGCAAACTCAACGTTTCCTTCTGCTGCTCCTTCACTTTAATAGCGATCAAATGATGAAACACAGATGGCTTCTATGGTGAAGCAGCCACAGGAAACACAAATGCATTTGTCACCATGGTTAGTGCTAAAAAGTGATCCTTCATCAAAAATGCATCTATAAAACCAGACAGTTTTCGTCAGTGGATCATTTAAAATGTTTGCAGGGAGTGATGGAACAAGAAGGAGCAGCCATAGTGAGCTGCTAGGTGAAGAACTGCAGGAACAAGGCGACAGGCTGCACACGTAGAACTTCTCTGCAAGGAAACTAACTCTATTCTGCCCTGCTGTTGTGTGGACAACTACTGGTGCTGTGCAGTATAAAATCAGATAGCAGTTGTAATGATTGTTAGCTCGACTTCTTTATTAAAACAATGCGAGTTTGAGGCTGTTAAAACGACGTGAGTCACAGGCTTGAGTTGTCAGCTCTGGACAGTGTAAAATCAGTCCCTCTCCTCAGTGAGCTCAAGGAAACCCTCTCTGGCATCCACAGGCATTACACCTTTTCTAAGCCTCCTGTGAGCATGAAGGTGGGAGAGCCATGGACATTAAAGTTCTTAAGAAAAATGGACGGGACAAGACGGTTGTCTCATATGTCTGGAGCCCTTGATGCTCATTCAGCCCCATTTTGAAAACCATGCCAGTGAGCCAAATGACAGGGAGGCCAGTGTGGCCGTGAAGGGCAGAGCCAAGTCCATTCATTGGAGCCTCACGCAATACAAGATGGTTATGTT
>NTHP01000567.1:0-17571 GCA_003416845.1 Oplegnathus fasciatus | reverse complement strand
AGACAGAATACCAGTCTTCCTCTGTACAATGTCTTCTTTTGTCCATCTTAATCTTTTCCTTTTATTGGCCAGTCTCAGATATGTCTTTTTCTTTGTTACTCTGCCTAGAAGGCCAGCATCCTGGAGTCGCCGCTTCACTGTTGACGTTGAGACTTGTGTTTTGCGGGAACCATTTAATGAAGCTGCCAGTTGAGGACCTGTGAGGCATCTGCTTCTCAAACTAGAGACTCATCTGATGTACTTGTCCTCTTGCTCAGTTGTGCACCGGGGCCTCCCACTTCTCTTTCTATTCTGGTTAGAGCCAGTTTGCGCTGTTCTGTGAAGGGAGAAGAACACACCTTTGTAGGAGATCTTCAGTTTCTTGGCAATTTCTCATATGGAATAGTCTTCATTTCTCAGAACAAGAATAAACTGACGAGTTTCAGAAGAAAGTTTTTTCTGGCCATTTTGAGACTATAGTCGAACCCACAAATGCCGATGCTCCAGATACTCAACTAGCCTGAAGAAGACCAATTTTATTGCTTCTTTAATCAGCACAACAGTTTTCAGCTGTGCTAACATAATTGCAAAAGGGTTTTCTAATGATTAATTGACCTTTTAACCCGATAAACTTGGATTAGCTAACACAATGTGCCATTGGAACACAGGAGTGATGGCTGCTGAAAATGGGCCTCTGTACACCCATGTAGATATTCCATTAAAAATGAGTCGTTTCCAGCTATAATAGTCATTTACCACGTTAACAATGTCTAGACTGTATTTCTGATCAATTTAATGTTATTTTATTTGAAAAAAATAAGTGCTTTTCTTTCAAAAATAAGGACATTTCTAAGTGACCCCAAACTTTTGAGCGGTAGTGTAAATGATAGAACATAACACCGGGTACGCTAACATTTGCAGTTTACTTTGAAGCAGATAAACAAACAATTTAATCCTTCTGGTTTTGGTTTTGGAAAAGTTCTTCAATGGCTGTTGGGGAACGGGGTTTAGGGAACAGTCAACTGGTGCCACATAAATAAAGCTGCCTTGCCTTGCCTAATGTCCCATCTCAACCAATAGTGACGGCATCATTGTATAGACACGCATGTCATTCAGAGGACTCACACCACAGAAGAAAAAAATCACATAAAGGCCATTCTGAACATGCCACAGTAATTTGAGAAATGTGAGTATCATGCGTGTTCTTTCATTGTACATACATATAAACACAAAGCGAATGACAACAAGATGTGGACAGCTGCAGTCACATTATTTGTGTGGGGTCATAAATATACCTATACCTACAGGCTCTATGTAGTTTGTTGTTTTGTGCTGGTTTTTATTGGATTTTATAGTAAGGTGTAATGTTCTGCTTGTATATCCAGAGAGTGGACAAAATGGCATGTGTTTTAATGAAGGCCAGGTCAGTAGCCACCGTTTTTCAAAGCCTGTTTGATGTGCTTTTATTCTTGTCTTTGCCCTTGATGTCTGTTGATACAGCTTCTGCCTGATGGTGGAAGCTTCCTATTACTCTCAGTTTGTGTTCCAGTTATTTGGATTTTCTGACCACCATAATATCACTTTTTGCCCTTCTCTTGAGACTTGACGTCAGAACTGACGAATTAATTCAAATGGAAAGTCTTCAACCATTTAGCACCCAGTTCAGAGGATTGATTCAAACTTTGTTGGGCAACTCCTGTTACCTAATTTATGGCTATACATCATGGAATAGACTGAGTCCAGACTCAAAGGCAGGGCTACAGGCAGGGCATGATATGTCAGAAGCACCCAGCAAGACACATACTAATGGCCTGGACTTGCTGCCATTTAGTCCCTGTCATACGCAGCCAGCTTCAAAATGCCACCAACTGCGTGCATATAAATCATCAGAGAGAGAGAGAGACACAGAGAAGAGATACAGTGTGCATGTTTAGCTCCAAATTGTTGTTACAAATAAGAGGAATATACAACCACACATTACGCGGTCAAAAGTTTGCCTTCCGTTTCAGGCATAAGCAGACTCCAGAGTCAATATAACACTCACTGAACTAAGTAAAAAAGGAATTAAGACAAAGAAAAGAGGAGAAAGAGGTAAAAAGTGAGACAGGAAGAGAAAAAAAAATAAGAGATAAAAAAAGAGTGAGAAAGAGAGGAGACGGATGAGCCACACTACGGTAGCTATAAACTCATTAGTTTGCGTGTGTCCTTTAAAATGTCTGTAAAAATCACTTGACCGATGCTATTACGCAACACATCCAGAGAGAGTAGAAGAGATGGGATGCTCTCTCATCTTCTCTGTCTCTAAAACACACACAGGCTTTAACCTCAATCAATTAGGTGTCACCGACGCACCGCTTGACAGTTGTTAGTATCCGACTCCAAAATTGGCGGAGAGAAAAGGAAGATTTGGGGACCGGGGTGGGAGAGAATAGACAAGCCACTGTCTGCTGGATTGGTGTTGACAAATGAGCTTGGTAACGGGGGAATCAGCCTTTTGCTGTCACAGAGGAAATCCGGTACTGCAAAATGACATCAAACCTCGGTTACTCACTGACTGTCAAAACGGCCTAACTGCTATCTGTCTCACTTAGGCAACTAAATTGGGATAGTGAATGCTCAGGCGGGAGGGAAGTTACTTCAAAGAGAGAATGTTTTTGTTATATTTCCACAGAATATAATTTTCTTTGTAATGTGAAGACTACCGAGCTGCTGATTATCATAATAATATTAGATATATCAGGCTAATGGTGCACCTTCTTCCCAACAGCCTGTGTATCTTACACTCTCCATGGTGCTGAAAGGAGGAGATTGATGTTTGGTTAGAAGACAGATAAATTCAGGCTACAAAACTACAGCATTGTAAGCCACACCTGTACCACACTGAACTCAAGCCAATATTCATAACAGGCAGAAAAGTGGTGAACTGTTGCCACCTACTGACCAAACATGGCGCTACCATAAGCACCAGACTCTCAGGGATGCGGTGGTACATCTACCCTTATATGAGTTTTAACATTTAATTCTACTTTATACTTCTATTCCGCTACATTTCAGAGGGAAATAATGTTCTTTTTGATCCACTGTATATGTGTAACAAGTTACTTTCAGGTGAACCACATAGCCAAAAGTATGTGGACATCCACTCCAAGTATGAGCAGCACCAAACAATACACACATATGTGATTGTTGAACATCTCAATCTAAAACCATTGGCCTTAATATGCTGCTATAACAGCCTCCGCTCTTCTGGGTTCAGGCTTTTCACAGGTTTTTGGATCCTGGCTGCAGGGATTTGCTCATATTCAGCCACAAGAGCATTAGGGCGATAAGGCCTTGCTCTCAGTCGACGTTCCAGTTAATCCCAAAGGTGTTGGATGGGGTTGAGGTAAAGTTCTTCCACATCAAACTGGGAAAACCATTGGATTATGGGCCTGGCTTTGTGCATGGGGGCAATGTTATGTTGAAACAGGAAAGGGCTTTCACCAAACAGTTTCTACAAAGTTGGAATCACACTATTGTCTGAAATATGACTGCATGCTGCAGCTTTACGACTTCTCTTAATTAGAATTAAGGGGCCCAAACTATGAAAAACAGCCAAGTATGAGATCTGTACAGGGCTGTCCACATACTTTTGGCTATATGGTTTATGATCAGCCAATACAATATGACGCATTATCAGTGCCAAAAAGTAATTTACTTACTTAAGTACTAGACAACTAGAAATTACAAAAACTTGTACTTGACGATTTATATTTTTTGCTAATTTATACGTTTACGCTACTACATTTATCTGACAGCTATATTTACTATTCATCACTTTTCAGATTAAGATAAAAAAAACAACAAAGTAACAAACATATCATCAGATTATAAAATCAACACATTGCCAACCAGTGCTTCCTAAAGTTTTTATCTTGTAACCCCTTTACAAATAAGCAGTGTTCAGGCTCCTTGTCAGGCTTCACATATCTATGAGTTGTTTGCAGTTCAACCAAACCACGAGACATTTCCCCTCCAAACTTCTCACATTGTTTCATTTAATTAACTGTTCAAGGCCTACAGAGGGCATACATCACAAAAAGTTTTTAATTAAATGAGTATTTGTGTACCAGAACTTTTCTTATTCTTCTTTCCCGCCCCATTAATCATCTAACCTAACCCCCTAAATTTATCTTGTGATCCTTCGGAGGGGCCGACCTCCAGTAACAATCAACTAATACTTCTGTACATAAGTACTGTAGGATTCTGAATGCAGGAATTGTATCAGAGAAGAGTTTTTATGTTGTTGTACTGATACTTTTACTTCTTCCACCACTGATTGTTATGGATTAAACTACTAACTAATAATACAGCAATATAAGATATAATAATGTCAAGTATTTTTACATTAAAAAACCCTGTTTTACTGAATGAATATCTTATCCACCTTTTTCAGTGTGATAATAATCTAAAATCATTTTCAGAGTAGTCGATACTATTGACCTGATCTGGACATAATTACATTTGACAAACACCACATGTAACCCAAAGGCATTTTTTTATTGCCTATTGTTTCCTTTGTAGTGATCACTGACTGGAGTTCTCACAGATGTGTAATTATACTCCAGCAGACTGACTCATATGAAATGTGGCTGCACTGGCTTGTGTGCATTTCCATATACACTTTACACTCAGCCACATCCTGTTGTCTTAATTTACTTCATAGTGTACAGGCCTAGTTATCTTTATCCTAAACAAACCGTTCATCTCAAGTAGCCCAACAATAAAAGTATTAGTAATTAATAAACTTTGAAGAAACTGATCATTAATCTGCCGAAGTCTTCTTCCTTAAAGGTCAGTTCAACAATCTGACAGGTCTACTTTGTCCTGGTGCTCTTCAGAATGCTCCTTACAGGTAAGGATATGATTTGCATGCTGCACAGTTGGCGCCGGAGCGGTGCGCATAGCGACCTAACCGCGAATTATGCGGAAAAGCAAGTTTGAACAACTCTGCATTTCACTTCCTAGTGTAGGGTTTCATGCCCGTCCACACACACACACACACACACACACACCGCCTGTGCGGGACTGCTGGCTCCGCACACTTCGGCAGGACGCGTCTCACGGGTCACCTTGAGGGTGTCAGCACTGGCAGCGAAAGAGAGGAGAGAGTGGACGTTTCCCTGCACACTTTATGAAGAGGCCTTGGTTTGATTTTTCTTCCATCGGAGGAACGCCTCGCCTGCGCTGAGGGCGCATACCTGTGCGGACTTGCCCGCAGCCCGTTAGGTGGGACTAAAGCCCGAGGAGACACACCTCACTCTCCTTCTGTGGCTCTACGGCGCCCCCAACTCCACCCTCTCCTCTCCCCTCTCCCTCCCCCCCTCTCTCTCTCTCTCTGAAAGCGGAGGAATAACCGATCTGAACACTGAAATGTCGGCAAATGAGAGAGCAACCCGTGCAGTGAGGGAGATCCTGCAAAACCCTGGAAATGACGTTTGCGCAGACTGCGGCGCACCGGGTAAGATTAAAAATGTTTTAATTAGTAAAATAAGTAAAATGTTGTGAACAAGGAAATCAAACTTTGTAGCTTATCTCGAGTTGCTGAGACGTGACGTGTAGGTGTGGTGCGCTTACCTGTGCCAACATGGTCCAGGTAAATCATTAAAACACATCGTGTTCGTGCCCTTTTCTTTTTTATCTTTCAACCACCCATAGAACTTCACGCTACTTGATTTTTAACATAAATCTAAATGTGCCAGACTCTCCTTTTTTGCATTGTGTTGTTCTGACCTTAAATGTGCGGCAAGGTGAGCTGAGTTCAGAGGGGAGAGCTTTCCTGTGCAGGTGAAGCCTTTTAGTAGTCTGAGGTGCAGGCTGCAAGAGAAGAAAGTTCAGCAAGTCTTGACATGCAGAGTGCAGAGCTTGCACACACCCTCACCCACTACTTTAGCCCAGCTGTGGAGGTCCTCTTGGAGGTCTTTTATATGCTCAGTTACAAATGTTAGGTACAGTATAGGAACTATACTGCCCTACAAAGGCATAGCAGTGAACTGAAGAGGTGAGTTTGAGTTGAAAGGGTTTAAGGTTTTCATGGCTGGCTGGCCAACTGCATAAAATATATCGTAATGCCTTCATTTAACCTTTTCCTTTTTAGGCTTATTATTTTACCCACGAAATCACTGTCGTAACCTACATAATACCCAATAAATGTAGATGCACTGTCTTTGGTTAATCTTTAGGGAATGGGAGGAAAAGGCAGCATCTACAAGCACAATTTGTCTTTTCAGCTTCCCTTTCCGTTTTATGTAGATCTTTTTAAGAAAATAAACTTTATTTGGATAATTTACAATCCATTTAAGGATTCATTGTTTCTCTGTATTAATATTTGATTCAGTATAAGAAACCATTATACAAATGAAGAAATACAAATGAAAGCAGTTATGTGATTTAAAAGTAGGTTTAAAGCACTCTATGGAGTTTTTAACTGGTTATGAAACAGTCTCAATTTAATTCTGATGCCTCTATATGACCTGCATAAGCAAACGAGACCAACAGCAAGAAGGTTGGCTATTTCAATTAGATTCTGATAGTTATTCTTAATGCCTGCCACCGGGTCGGATTTTTCCACGAGTCTAGTGAAACAGCGCTGGGGTTTGCTCTGGCTGAATTCGAGTCGCTTCAGCCGCTAACTGAAGGTCCGTCTCCGGAGCTGCTGCCCGCTCTCCTCCCAGTGAAGTAGTCTCCATGCAGCGGGGAGTGAAACGGAGGGAACATGTAACCTAACGTTAGGTGAAACACTACCGCCTTTGTCCACAGGGTCCGCCAAAATCAACACAAAATGAAAAGTCCCATTTAGCTGCTTTAACTACACTAAATCACATGAATTCCAGTAGAGCCAAAAGATGGCAATTACTGCTGCGATGCTAAGCTAGTTACCCTTTTATTAGTTCAGCTGTTTGTATGCCTCCATGCCGGTGTTAGCCGTGGCCCGGAGGCATTATGTTTTCGGGTTGTCCGTCTGTATGTCTGTACGTACATGCGTCCCATTCTCATGAGCGCGATATCTCAGGGACGCCATGAGGGAATTTCTTCAAATTTGCCACAAACGTCCACTTGGACTCAAGGATTGTGACAAAATTTCACACAAATGTCTAATAGGATAAAATTATGAAGTGATTACATTTTTTACCCAAAAGGTCAAAGGTCAACTTCACTGTAACATCATAATGTCCTTTAAAAACACTTTTTTGGCCATTATTATTATTGATTAGGAACCCAAGGTACTTGTATGAGTCCACGCTCTTCACTTCCTCTCCCTGGATCACAACCAGGACAGGGGGCCTCCTGTTCCTCCGGTAGTCCACCACCAGCTAATTGGTTTTGCTGATATTGAGCTCCAGGTGATTGTCCTTGCACCATGTGACGAAGCTCTCTAGCAGTCCTCTGTAGTCCTCTGAAAAAATAGTCTCTAAGTGAAGACAACATGTTTGTCACTGG
Source organism: Oplegnathus fasciatus (assembly GCA_003416845.1). Lineage (NCBI taxonomy): Eukaryota > Metazoa > Chordata > Actinopteri > Centrarchiformes > Oplegnathidae > Oplegnathus > Oplegnathus fasciatus. The sequence continues at coordinate 10,113 of NTHP01000567.1, read as the reverse complement.
AGATTATTCACTGGAATCATACATGTCAATATAGTGATAACTTCCATTTCGCCAAAAAGTACATTTAATACCTTCACTATATATATTAGTCTGGGCAGACATGGATGTAAAGTGCAACTTGACTGTTTGGCGGCGGCATACAACGGCAGGGCGGTAATTCTAGTTTAATATATCATGCCTGGATTTAGCTGCTGCCTCATTTAGTTATATGGGATAACAAACTGAAGACACTAGTTCATCAAAATGGACATTTTTTAATTACAGATAACGGCTAGAGAAAAATCACTACATAAATTTCGCTAAGCTAAGCTAGCATTTACTTAATGTAGCTCTTTAGCTTTATGTGTATAGTTCACTGCCTCTCTCTTGACTGCGATTTCCCTTTTGGATTAATAAAGCATCTATCGATCGATCTAGAGTGCAGTAAATGTGACAACAACTTTTAAAATCCAGATCATTAAGCCTGTGGTGGCGGTTACTGTGGTTTAGTTTGGTTTTTAGCTCAGTTTTGTAGTTACTGCAGACTTAACAGGCTGTTTTCAAGGAAATTATGCATTTATGTGGCGGATATCAAAGACACCAAAAAGTCACTTTCTGGTCTTAACTGAATTTTGACCAAACATGTAGTTACTGCATTTAGGCTTTGTTGCAGTACTGATGTCCACAACATAGCCTATATCACTTTTCAGTGCATCACAATCAAATTGGGAAATCCCTGCTGGATTCAGGGATTTCCCAATTTGATTGTGATGCACTGAAAACATGTTGCCATGGTGGAGCAGTGCAACAAAGATAATATCACTGCCAGGCCTCATCTCTTCATCTTTTAAATCTGTATTTATCAAAGGAAGGTTGACTGGCTGCACAGCACACAAACCCTCTAATACTCTACTGAGGAGCTGTACTTGAGCTGTAGGATTAAGTGCCTTGCTCAAAGATCACTTTCACTGCCAAGTTCCAAGATTCAACCCCTCCGGTCACATATTGGCACATAGTCCTGCCATTTCCACTGTTCCTCATGGTCGGGGACAAAAGAGAGGCACTTTGGTAAGTTGGCATGTGTGTGTGTGGCCTGGTTAATATTTATTCAGCGATCTCCCTGGCATTGTGAAACAGTGACATAGCAAAAAATTAGACATGAGTATCAATCAGCCAAGCACATCGCGTTCTAACCTGCAGTGTAAAAAATTTTAAATTAAAGACTGCCCCGTTCTCCCTGCTCAGACATCTGTGATCTGTAGTGATAAGAATAAGGTAGAGTCTCTCAAACACACACACACACACGCACACACACACACACACAAGCTCTGTTTACTGGCAAGCTGTAGAGTGTGTGGCAGGAAGATAAGACAGGTGTGGTCAAAGCAAAACATTTCTCATATACAAGGTTCAAAGAGGAACAAGACAAAGATAGAATAAATTAACCTTGAAGATTTTTGGCTAGAAAGTGAAATTTTTTCCCTTCACCAGCAACTACTTTTTGCCCTTAAGCAAGGCACAGAACCCCAAACTCCTCCTGAAGGGGCAAAGACTACAGTCCAAATACACATTTGATATGAAGCATGGTGTAGCTTAAAATGCACATTTGGGCACTTTACACTGGATAAGAAGGAAAACTTAATGTTAGTTTTCACAGTAGAAGAATAGGTAACTGCTGGACAGCTGTCTCACCTTTGGTTATTACTGTTTCTTTGTCATAACTGACAATAATTGACTTTTTGTTCAATAGGAGTTTTGCTACCATAATAAGATACGTATCATCCATTATAAAGAAGGTTGTGTATTCTCAGAGGAATTATTTGTAGTCCTGAAATGATTTATCGATTTATCAATTAGTCTATTGCCAGGAAATTAATCAACAACATCCTCTGGATCCAGCCTCTCAAATGTGGCAATTTGCTGCCTTTTTCTCTGTCGTTGATTAAGTATTGTTGAGTTTTGGACTGTTGGTTTGACAACACTAGTAAACTAAAGTCAGGGTTTCCCCCAGGAAATTGGTTAGACGAGATGGTAAACATGCCTTTGCAGTGTGATGTCGTGCCACTGCTCATTTTCCCTGAAGCTAAATAATATTATACCTAATATTATATTTCGCTGAACTGTAATAATTCCTTCGAACTGCACCTTGGGGTCTCAGAACTTGATGGTCATTTTTCATTATTTTTTTGACCTTTTGTAAACTGAAAGATTGATTCATTCATCAAAAAATAATGGATTGTTTAATTGGTAGAATCAATAAATAAAATAAATAATCATTAGTTGCAGCCTTAATGCTTAACCATAAAAAACATGTAGGCTATGTCTCGACTCCCGGGACTTTGTAGCTTGTGCTATTAACAAGATAAACATAAGCATCCCTCGCTATTAGCCCCTCCATCTTTCAGTCCATTTATCTCTCCGTCGCTTCATATCCACCATACCATCTCTGCTCTTGTCCATTTATCCCCATACTCCATTTGTTCTCTCCATCTTCCTCTCTGCAGATCCCGGGTGGGGCTCCTGCTCCCTGGGGGTGTTCATCTGTCTGGCCTGCTCTGGGATCCACCGCAACATCCCCGACATCAGCAAGGTCAAGTCCCTGAGCCTTTCCCACTGGGAGGACCACGAGGTGCAGGTGAGATCACAGAGCCAGCAGCATCCCCCACCTCTCTAAAGTTCACTAACTCGTATGTTATATCTTCTTTGTTTAATCGATAAAACTTACTGTTTTACGGAGTGTTATGCTTGACTGGGACCAGTTGACAGGCAACTAGCAGAGACTCCAGGAAGTAAGTGGTACCAGCCAAGAAATAGTCTGGCATATAACACCTCTTAAAATGGTGATTTGTCATTTTACATGTTTTTCATTTTTTGTCCAGATTAAAGAAACAAGATATAAAGTATTGATTTGTGACCGGCTGCTGGCGGTAGCCTTCTTTGTAATGAACAGTGCTATCAGTCTTCTCATGTTTATTTCCCTAAAGATATTCCCCAAGATTTCAAACTATTCCCTTTCCTTTTTTATATTTTATTTTTGGTGAAATTCCAAATGTTTGCCTCGTAGTTTCTTGATCAGTTTTCTGCCTGTTACTATACAAACTTGTGTTTAAGAGATATGCTGTAGACATAGTTGTGTGGCTGTTTTCATGAACAGACCAAAGAGCCTTTAAATATAAATATGGTCAATTCAATTCATCAGTTTTGAGAGAGAAAGAAAATTGAACAAGTTTTCCAAGTTCTTAAGATATTACTTTATCATGTGTCCTGCCTCATAAAAGTGATTTATGTGCTATAGTACAAAGTATTACCGGTCTAGTAACGGATGACTGATCTAACTACAGGGATGATTATGGTAAAGTACACCATGGACAAAATACTACAAAAGGTACCACTTTGAGATCCTTAAAATTAAGAAGCATCATGAGAGAAAGATCTTTCCATTCTGCTTTGTGAAACCTTCACGGGGAAATAAATCAAGTGCACATCAGTTATTCCAAATGTTAGGACATCACACTCTTGCCCAGTGCATTTCACAGTGTTCCTGAAACCGTGCCGGGGATTCACAGGAACCAGATAATAAATGATGTTGGTACTTTGCAATTCTTTATCTAAAAATATTTGTTGCATTTATCATCTTAGCTCTTTGATTTATTCGTTTTTCTGTAACGCTGATAATCCTGTTAATCCATCCTCCGGTTTAGTTTATCCTCCTGTTGACTCAATAAAACATTGCGACTGGAAAACTGTCAGGTAATGTGCCAAGGTGTCATCCGTCCTTGAATAATCTGTCTCTCTTTCGTATGTGTGTGTTTTGTTAGTTCATGGCTGAGAATGGTAATGAGCTGATGAAGAGTAAATATGAGGCTGCTGTTCCAGTCTACTACTACAAACCAACCCACAAAGACTGCCAGTGAGTAACCATAGCAACACATATACACACACACACACACACAAGTAAAAAACATATACGCTATCAAGTGTACAACTCACACATTTTACAGTTTCTGTTTTAAACATTGTTTGTGTATTTTGTACTATATTTAAAAGTGTGTGCCAGTGTGCGATCATGTGTATCCATGCATGTGTTCCTGTTTTTGTTGTGCATGTGCATGTGTATGTTTGCATGCAGAACTTAGCCATTTTTAAAGAACACATATACACTCATAAGAGCTTAAAACAATAAGTAAATCCAGTTGTTTATCTGTAAGTGTTATTCCAGTGACATTATCACCGGATTTTAGTTTAAGAAGTTTCATATTTTGAATTGTTTACCAGCCGCGCTCTCAGTCTAAATTACATTTAAGTGTGAAGTAGGTGAATTGGGAAGGAGAAGCAGTTCTATAGCTATCCTTTTCCGTCGGCGAGAAAGAATTAAAAAAAACAAAAAACACTCTTTTCTTTGCCCTCATTCACGATGTCACTCATCAATTCTGATCTCGACTGATTTTTGTGGAGCTTGATTGATATAAGATTTAAAAAGTTTCCTCCATACATGAATAGTTTCACAGGGTAGCTGCCTTTCTAACAGTGTCATGTTCTCATTCACATTCAAAGGTGGTGTTTTGCTTTTAAGATGTGTTTGAAATAATACTTGCAAGGTGCTCACACTCTGAACAAGTATTGGAGACACATAGTGTACAGCGCCTTTAGAAACCATTAAGCTCCCCTTGCACTTACCTTTGAAATCTTTCCGTGTGAAATACAGACATATTCAGCTCCTGTGACAGCACTCTACAGGAGCACCTTTTGGCAGCGATTCACACATCCTTGGATATTTCTCTATTTTGGGATTTTCTGCTTTTATACCAGGCAGATTCGCTCAGGCTTGGTCAAGTTGTAGAGGGAGAGTCTGTGAAAAGGTTACTTCTCCAACTCATTCCACACATTATAAATGGGATTCATGTTGGGGCTTTGAATCTGCCATACAAGACATGCTGGCTCTGAAGCGAGTCCAGTGGAACCATGATAGCAAAATTGATAATCCGGATTACTTTGCCGAATGTTGTTATTATGACCATCATCGTGTCACTGTTGTTGTCTCATTGTGCTGCTTATTTTTAAAATTCAAGCCCGACATTCGAGTGTTGCTTGGACTGAGTGCTGGATCTTAATGTTTTAGACTCTTCTCCACTGTGAATCAAGAATTCTTGACAAAGAACATTGCCTTGTTCCCGGCCTAAACCATTTCTTATTAGCAGTTTCTCCGCCATTCTAGTTTTTCTTTTGGTCCCTAACAACTCTTGTTGTTTCTCTACATCCTCTTCTATGTTTTAAATGTCTTCTGTTTCTTCGGCCTCCCGGCAGTCAGTTTGGTCTCTGCAATTTCATGAAGTGATCATGACATGTTACGATGAAAACGCATGATCTGTGCATGCAAAGTTAAAGAAATACTTTGGTGGTTATTTTATAATATTACTTGAAATGACTCAGTCCTGTGTGTCAGCCGTTTGGCATTGGGTGTGTGAAACAAATTCAGTGTTTGCAACTTGTGGGGACATGATTCTTTGTTGTGTGTGCCACATCATCACCAATAGCTGCTATTTGAGTAGCAGTCAATACATCCACCAACAATAGACAATATAATAAACAGGTTATTTTATTGAATACACTAATAATTAGAGCCAGAAGAGCCTCCTCGGGTTGCAGCCTAAGGTTTAGCAGTTCCAGCTCTTTATAAAGTTAAAAAGCCAAACAACACCATTTTTTAAAACCACTTCTGGAGCATTCTTTGTCGACTGCCTCACTGCTGCATCCTCCTGTCTACAGGTAGCCTCCAGATCACCTCTCAACACACTATGACTGTCTCATAGTGTGTGTGTCGCCATGGCTGCACCGGGCAGCTCCCAGACAAGAATGTTTGGAATTGTATGAATGTGAAGTAGGGAATTTTTGGAAAAGAGCAAACCTTCTCATGTGGCATAAAATAACACACACACACACACAAAAACACAGTAAGCTGCCACGGCCACTCTGGTTGATGCTTGACTGATGAATGTAGTTTGTGTGTTGAATGGGCACCACTGTATCTGTAAAAATTAGGACTCAGGACTGTTCGAATCTCCACGCCCTTCTCTCTCTCCCTCTCACACGCACACACATTTATACATTAATGTAGCACCTTCTTTGATCATTAGTAATAAAGGTACGTGAGAAAGAGAGGGAGGAACACTTGGCCTCTCCTCATTCCTTATTGGTTAAGTGTATAAAAAGAGCTGATTCAACTTGAGCCATTAGATTTTCAGAGTTAGAGAAAGAAAGCTATAAGAGTCAAATTAGGATAAAATAAAGGATAAACAAGTGAATTGTGGACAAAGAATAGGATCCTGATCCTGAGCCAGGTTTGCCGGCAATTAAGGGTAGAGTTTCAAATAAACAAGTTTCTATGTTTTCATTTTCCTAATAACCAGAATAACATATTCATGAAATAAGACGGGGAGTTTCTCGAAAACTGAATTCATGGTAGAAATGAAAGAAAGTAAACTTACAGTATGTGCTTTTTAAGTGACACAGTTGGAGAAAAAAATGAATATTTTTCAGTGTTTTTTTAATCAGTTTTGTACATTCTGGCCTGTTAGTATGGCTATTGGCTAATAATGATTTTTTTCTACTAAGGTTCTGTGATGCAGCTGTATGGTTTTTGGCTTCTGTTGCAGGGTTGTTAGCTTTGCTGGCTCCCTAGTTGAATAACTAATAGGAAACATTGTTGAAAAGTATTTCAGGCCTTTTCAGGCATACAGTGCCAAATATATTTCCAAACCTACATTTCTGAATTGTGTAATTGTCAAGTGTTACAATTCAAATCCCCACTTATTGATATTGTTTGCTGCTTAGCTTACCAACTGGGCGAGCTTGCAAGGCTAGCTAACTTGATAATAACCAGGAAAATGCAAAATAGTAAACACAAATTTCAGTCTCTCAACCTGAATGAGGATTATGGCCATTACAGTAGCATTATGTTTGATATTCCATTTCTTAAACTAATTTTATACACTTATAAAATATATAAAAACTGAAACAGGCAGTATATTTGGTTGAGAACATGCAAGCAAATTAACTGATCTACTTGAGCAGAATAGTTGGTGCTCTTTCCAGTTTCGGTTTCTGCTTTTAATGTGTTCACCATGCATGCAGCCACAAAGTACGCAAGACGTCTGTTCTTACAAGTTAGCTCTGTTGACGTTTCATCGGTTTGTGTGTGTCCAGGGTGTTGAGGGAGCAGTGGATTAGAGCAAAGTACGAGAGGAAGGAGTTCTCTGAGCCTGGAAAGAGCTTTACATATGAGGAAGGTGAGTGTACGCACTCACACACACACACACGCACACACACACGTGCATGCACAAAAACCCATTCACACTAATGAATGACCTTTGCTGGTTTTCTGCAGGAACTAGAGATGGCATGTTGATGAAGAGGGGGCGGGACAACGGACAGTTCCTCAGCAGGCGATTTGTCCTCTCAGAGAGGGAGGGGACTCTGAAGTATTTCACCAAATATGACGTAAGCAGCAGCTTTTAATGAGACTTTCAGTGGCCACATGCAGCTAAACACATGCTTTGCCTACACACACCCTATACAAAACCATGCCTGCAAGACATCAGTAACCTACTGTAAATAGACAGCGTCCTAGTTAGTGTTGTTTGAAGGCAGTAGTTCACTTCCAGCACATGTGCAACACCCACACACAATCAACCACAACACAAATACCTTAATTAAAGATCACTTTGAAGACATAAAATATTCTGTAGACAACACCCCACAGTATGTGCTGCAGTATTTTTAAACACATACACACAGTTAACTTTATAATTATACATACCTACCAAAAGCCTACAAAATGTATCTGTACCTGCTCCCTCTGCTGAGCGTGCTCAGACAAGCTTAACCGGCAGTCTGTCCTCTCTGTCAGTGTGGCTGATTCACTAAGCTGTACACCACCCAAACCAATTAGGGCTGGAAGCACTGGGAGCACTTTGTTTGTCACAGTAAACCAGCTCAGGGGAAGTGGGAATAATATATTTAAAAAGACTAGAAAAAAAGACTGTCACTCTCATTTTTAAAAATGGATTTCCAGTGTGTTTTAGCAAACATCTTGGCATACAAATGTCTTTTCATTCTGAATGTTTTTAGTTCTCCCGGACTGCTTTTCCTGTGAGATATTTCACTGATGCTCCGTATCCTCCTGGAGACTGCTATAGCAAACAATGAAACTAAAACACCTCATACAGTCACAGCTGTGATGAAAGTGAAAGTGTCACTCGCCGTCGCTCAGGTGCTCTAGGTTTTTAAAAACCCGGTGAGCTGCTTGGGTTTCAGAGGAACCTTGAGGTGTGTAAAATATTCAAGCTCAAGTAACAGTCAGACTCAAGTCCAACTGACTGCTTCTTAGCAAATTTGTCTCACTTTTTCTGCCCCTTTTTCTCACGCTGCGAAAGTCAATACTCAATGACAGAAAAGTGTAAAATCTAATCAGCTGTCATATCTCTAGTGACAAAGCATAGCGGTGTGTGTTTTCTGTTAAAGTCAAGGGCAGAACAGATTAAAGCACAGCTTCCACACACATGTTTGTTGGGATTAGTGTCGGTCTTAAATGTGATGGTTTTCAGTGATCAGACTGATGTGCAGATAACAGCTCTAGATATTATTTTCATGGTTAGAAAGAGCACAAAATGTGGCCCCAAGCCTTGATACCATACACACACCTTGACTCCATAACTATACTTTTTTGACTCCGTAGCTATACTTTTTTTTTCTGGTCAAGCAGCGGCAGCAAAAACTATAAAGATAGAAGATAAAAAAGTTTAATATTACTGTACTATACTCAAAACGATGAAATCAGGAGGAGGTTTGTTAATTGCTCCTAGTCCATTTAATTCATCATTTATTTGTTCATTATTTTACTTTTTAAACAATTACATCTGAAATAGAAACGTTATCAGGGTAAAACAACAAGATTAAAATGTGCAAAAAATAAACATTAAATAGAATAAAAGGAATAGTCAGCTGCCTCACATTTGCGAGTCAGAGTGATTTCATTCCAATAGTAAAAACAAAGTGTACATATACACTTGTAGCCGTCTTCAACCTGAAATCACCAGACTTACAGCAGTCAGTCTTGGATTGATGAAGAGAGGGCAGATCTGCAGTTACAGTATGTGGGCTTGATGTTGTCGACCCTTGCCTTTCTAACACACAAACACACATCACTTCCTCCTCCATTCCTCCCTCTCTCCTGCAGGCTAAGGAGCCCAAAGCAGTAATCAAGGTGGACACCATCAACGCAACCCTCCAGCCTGAGAAGATAGGAAACCCCAACGGCATGCAGATCACCTACCTCAAAGACTACAGCACCCGCAACATCTTTGTCTACCATGACAACGGCAAGGTCTGCATCGCTGTTTGTGTGTGTGTGTGTGTGTGTGTGTGTGTGTGTGTGTGTGTGTGGTGACCAGTGCATATGACAGAATCAAAAAAGAAAGAAAATGTTAACGAATGTTAACTAACTGAAATTGCAGCATAAGTTGGCATTCACACGGGATGTTTGTCATCCATCACATGTGTTGAAACTATCTGGTTTGTGTTGTTGTGGGCGAGTCTCCAAACCTTTTTCAAACCATCTGTACCAATTTATGCCGGCTGATGGAATCCATTAGCAGATGACATTCAAGCTCCACATCTGTCACTCTGTGTCGTTTATGAATACACAGTGAAATATATGGAACAGTTCACTGTTGTCGAAGTTATTTGTGGTCCAAAATCTGAGAGNNGATAGTGTAGCACAGCACCAAGCACTATACAGTTAGGTCACAGTGTTTAGGAATATGTTGGCCACTTAATTAAAGCCCCCTGTAGTCCACATGTGGTTTCAATTAGAAAGAAGTGTGATTTAGACAGATATGATACAACCCATATTTGCTTTGCCCACTATCAATGGAGGCCATTAAGGGTCTTAAAGGTGATATTGATAACATTCAGCCCCCCCATTTATGTCGTGCACGTTGATCTGACGAGACAGTGTCGGTGTAGCATCCCAGTCAGCTAACGAAACCTTAGCTTTTGCTTACCGGTCAAGAAGAAAGGTGGCCACCTCGGCGTGGCTTTTCAGCCCTTGAAACTCCTTCAGCTGACTCCAACGAG
>NTHP01000566.1:309737-329683 GCA_003416845.1 Oplegnathus fasciatus | reverse complement strand
GTTGGTGGTAACTCTTCCTGCTGAAGCGTCCACACTGATTTTTCCCGGTATGCATGGGGAAAGTGTACGTCACTTTGGACTAAGCATCTGCCAAATGAATATAACGTAATGAGTAATGCTGGTGGAAAACCACTAAACCAACAGCCAAACAAACACACCCCTCCCTTCAGTGCTCCTTCAGAACGCGCATTGCCAAGGCAAAGAGCCCTGATCGATCCGAACTCCATTCAGAAAACAATCATTTTAAAAGTTGTTTGCTTGTGGTCTTGTGGACAGACCTGACAAAGCATGAATTCAGACTTTTTACAAGNGTACCATTTTAAGAAAAGACAAAGATAAAATGAAACTTTAATATTTTATGTGGGGGATTTAGGTCATCACAGAATATAAAAGAATATAACGACAGCGGTTATATAAACATTTGCAGCTCATTTCAGTGTCATTGTTTGTAAAATTTTAGTTTTTAAATGTAATTTAAACTTTTAAGTATAATATAGAATTACATTTTACAATACTAATGTTGTTTTAATTCAAATATCTTGCTGATAAACTGAAACCACATTTTTACATATACACTATATGTACTATATCTATGATGTCTAATCTTTAGTGTTGTGGCTACAAACGNNATTAATCAATTAGTTGTCAACTATTAAATTAATCGCCAACTATTTTGATATTCGATTAATGAGTCATTTTTTTAAGAAAAAGTGAACAAATTCTCTGATTTCAGCTTCTCAAATGTGAATATTTTCTGGTTTCTTTAGTCCTCTGTGACAGTAAACTGAATATCTTTGGGTTGTGGCTTTGAGAAACAGTAATCAACATTTTTCACCGTTTTCTGACATTTTACGGCCCAAACAACTAATCGATTAATCGAGAAAAAGATCGACAGATTAATCAATAATGAAAATAATCGCTATTTGCAGCCCTAGTTGACTTGCTATACTTACATTGTTCTGTAAATAGTTGAAGGTTCAAAGTGGAGTTTTTGACCACTATTAACGTTACGGAGTAGTGTTTTTATGAGTGGGTCCCTGTTTTGTTTGCTCTTGTGAATGTGCGTGAGGATACATACTGTATTCCTGCCAATGGTTTCAAACTATTCCACTGATCAACAGGTGGCGGTAACATATAAACATGGATGTAAACAATGCATGTTTCAGGTTTGTCTTTACAAATGCTTTGTGAGGAAAGAAATGCATTCAACACGGTTGTGAGACTTCAAGGATACACACAATAAGTCTCGGTGAGTAAAACAAACTTTGTTTGTATACAAGAAAAGTCCACAAGGCACCTTTACGGATACTGGCCATGTCCAAACAGCATAAATCTGTCTTTTTCTTCGGTGACTAGTGGGAAGACTCCCACAACAAGCTGAACATTACACACACTTTGACATATTATCGAATTGTTATGGTTAATATAAGCTGATATGGCTAATGTGTTAGCAAACAGTTGCTTATTTACACATCCAGCAGGCTATTCTGGCTATTTGACAAATCTCAGTCCAATATTCACTCTCCCTCCAGCTTTGTTTTGGCCTCCATCCACTCCTAAGGGAGTTGCTAAGTGCTATGTTAAACAGCTAGCTGTTAACTTTGTCTGTCTGCTGTGTGGTGCTGAGCAGGTAGCGTATAGTCGGTTTTATCAGAGTGCAATGTGACTGGAAATGAAGTTGACGAGACTGAACCAAGACAGCAAAGTTGCTGTAAAACCAAATAATGTGCTGAAAGATACTAAAACGCTCTGTAGGCAGAGTCGGGTCAGCACCAGTGATCCTTTTCACATTACACATACTTATGTGACCCATTATTCATAAGAAAATACAGATTAGTGCAGCTTTAACCCTGAGAATCTTGAAAAGCTACTAAATATTTCTGCTTTATCAAACTGCACAGTACATTAATAAAGCAGACAGTTAAATTCACACCTGCATTTTTTAAAACTGTAAATTTACAGACCACATCCTCTGAACTGAATGTCTTGTCATCAAGCTGAAATAATCATGAATAAAAGTGTTTTCCACACAGTCGTACACAGCGTCTACAATTTTCTCCAACACTGACTCCGGCTTCCATCACAAACACTATAATCATCTTTCAGCAGAATGGAAGAACATAGGCTCCGCTGTGCTTCCATAACTCATTTACTGTAGATTACTATCACTTGGATAATGTCACACAGTGAGATATCACACAGCGCGTACAAGTCCTGGCTCTCTGACTAATGAACGTAATTGTCATCGTGGTTCTCATTCATATTCTGAAGATGACTGTGTCCGCTTTTGAGCGGCTCTGCGTCTCGTTTAGATAATCATGACTGTAAATTACAAGAGATGAAACGACTACTATGCTGCCGCAGAGCCGGGATCATGGCTCATTCGGATTCAGATTTGCCGTCTGGAAGTCTGATTTTGATTGATGATTGCCTTGTTTCCCTTATTACTCAGAATTGGCTGTGGCTGGTCAGCGGTTTTTGATTCAAGCAGCATCGCCCATCAGTGGTCAGTCTTGGATTCACAGCAAACAGTTTAACACTGCACAGATCAGTGATTTTCAGTCCCATCATCAGTACACATGGCTCTGTTGAGTTTCTCTGCAGCTTTTCCACAAAAAACATCCCCCTACTCGCACTGAAATGTGACGAATGGCTGGTGGTGGTTTTTGGATGTGTGTGTCGGTTAACTTGTCAGCTACTGATGGAAGTTTCCAGTTTCCTCTAGTTTCAAGTTTTTGTGCTTCGCAACACTAAAAACATTCTCTTCATTGAACGCACCTCTAGGTAAGATGGCAAACAAGTATACTTCCCATAATGTCAGGGTACTCCTTTAACTATGAATAATTCTCAAGGTGTTAAGCAACTGACCTTTTTGTTATAAAGGTTATAAAAGGGCTTGCACTGATGGTGTGCAATGATGCATTGCACTCATGCACTGAGCTGAATTGTGCAGGTTTAAAAAAGGCAAACCTGTTCTGCTCCCTCGAGCACTCTATCAGCCTCAGGCGCTGGGTGCTCAACCCACTCCCCAACCTATACTGCACAGCTGAAATGAGAGATGGTAAAACATCATCTGCACCCAGGTGCACTCTTTTGTGGGCTGTTGTGGTACAAAAAAATTATACAAATACATCATCCTCCTATTACCTGCTCACACTAATCGTGACCCCGATACCAAGCAAATTAATAAACAAAATTCACCTGCTGCAATTCAAGTGATGCACATGTTCCTCTGCATACACGCTTGCTAGGAACAGCATACTCTTAAGTAATTTGAGATTGAGGGGTGTCTGAGAGGTACGGTTCAGGGAAAGGAAACCCTCTCTTGCTTTATCGTGGTCATATTGATGGGTGTGTAACATGCATGAGTTGTCATCTTTTAAACAGTGAAAAATTCAATTGAAAATTGTACAAATTGCACAGTTGACAGAATTGACAGTAATAATAATAATAATAATAATAACAATAATAATTGTACAATTGTTTTGAGATATCTGCCATCGAGTTATCGCCATCCACCACAATACAATGGAGGTGAATGAAGTTTCATTTGTCGTATTCACACACGAATATTAACAAAAATGTCCCCATTGCTCTAGATAATCCACAGAACACTTCCATAGGGACTATGTTTTTATTCCCTGACCCTTTAAACTTGGTCGAACCTTGCTGAGTCAGGATCACTCTGTCCCCATTGGTGTTACAGCTATCAATCAAGCTTGTTCAATTCAGCCATTGGAAAACAATGTGGCGAAGAGGCTGTTAACACCCTGAACACAAAGACTTGACGATAAATCCTCCCAGGACACTGCAGAGATTTACTGCACTAAAGAGAGATTTTCTTCCTCATTAAATTGACCCATTGTTGACTGTGCGAGGGAGACCGAGAGCAGGGCGCGTTTGTTTGTGCACTTTCATGTGCAAGTGTGTATGTATTGGCAGAAGTGTGTGTCTGTGTTTCACTGTGTGGGCAGGTGAGTTAGTGTGTTACTCAGCCCAGGTGGGTATTTCATTCTTCAGCTGCCAGTATAATTAAAATCTGCCGTTTCCATGAAGGCGAAAATCATTATTGTATTAAGAGAGGGGATGAAACAAACAATTAGCCCAACAATTCATTTGTGAGTCAGTGAAAGGCTTTTTACTGCCTTTAATGAGTTAGGTGGTGTCCTTGAAAGAACACTGAAAGAGATTTATTGACCTGGGGCTCAAACTTTCAGAGGGAAAGGGAAGAAAGAAGGAAGGAAAGACGAGAAGGGGAATGGAGGGAGGAAAAGATGAGGAAAATAAAGGGACCAGAGAAAGGACAAAGGAACTAAGGATAGTTTTGGGATGGAGAGACAAATTAAATTGTGGTCTTTTATTTATTCAGTCATTAAAAAAATAATTTAAAAATTATTTTTTAAAGTCTGAACACGATGGTTTAATAGCTGTTTCAAAGTTTTAATGACATTGTCAAGGACATATGGGGTGGTATAAAGTGTCAGGCATTAAAGGAATAGTTTGACATTTTTGGGAAATATGCTTATTTGCTTTATTGCTGAGACTTAGATGAGAAGATTGACACCACTCTCAAGTCTGTACAATAAATATGAAGCTATAAAAGCTTAGTTTTGCGCAAAGACTGGAAACAGGGAGAAATAGCTAGCCTGGCTCTATCTGAAGGTAACAAAATATGTCTAAAGCTCATTAATTAGCATGTTATATCTTGTTTAATATGTACAGAAACTGAAATGTAAAAATGACAAGTTGTGGTTTTACGGGGGTTACGTATGTGCGCGACTATTTGTTGGCAGGGAGCTGTGACTTCCCGGAACCAAGAAATAGTCCGCCACAAAACCTGCACCTGTCATTTTTACACTTAGGTTTTTGTACGTATAAAACAAACGAGATATAATGTGTTAATTATTGAGCATTAAAGGCCCCCCCCCCCTCCAGACAGTTAGTTAAGCTAACCAGCTGCTAAATTAAGCCTCATATCGAACAGACAATTATGAGAGTGGTGCCGATCTTCTCATCTAACTCTCGGCAAGAAAGCAAATAAGTGCGTTTCCCAAAATGTCGAAATCCTTTCATCAATGNGATCCGAACTCCATTCAGAAAACAATCATTTTAAAAGTTGTTTGCTTGTGGTCTTGTGGACAGACCTGACAAAGCATGAATTCAGACTTTTTACAAGTCGGCATCATGATGTAGTTGTTTCGGCGTCCTTTTGATCCGTTTATTGCAATTAAATCACAGCAAAATCTGTTTATTTTGGGTTCAAGTAGTAGTAGTAGTAGTAAGTAGTAAGCCTGATTAATTCAGCCAATGTGTGACTTGCTAGATACAGTGAATATTTATTTATTTTGACACACCAATTACGAAACTTAGTGTTGTCCTGTGCACGAGCACGAGTTGTGACAAAACGTCTGTATTTGACGACCTGGGAAGGAGAATGGGTTGTTTCCCATTAACAGAGCCAGTGCTGTGTATTAACACTGGACATGCAATGACAAGCTTGTTGCCTGGGTCCCTCCCATTAAACGTGAGTGCACTGATACATATAAAGTGTTGCATCACTCCTGCTTTAAAAGGACAATTAAAATCAACAAAACAGTAGGCCTAATTGCATAAGAGGCCGAGGGCATTTAAAGGCAATAAAAACAACAATAAAACAACAGTTGCATTAAACACGTGATTAAAATAACAATAAAAAATAGGCATCAACAGGACAGTTCTGCTACATGTGCTGTATGAGTGGGTAGACTGTACAACTTGTATCTGACCACCTGAGGGTAAATGCTGTCTCTGAGGCGCCTGATCTGGTTTCTGATGCTTTCAAGATGAAAGAGCTGAGAATAAACCATGCACAGGGCGTTTGGAGTGCTCAGCGCTGCTTTGAGCATTACACAACACTCACAGAAAGAGTTATGAAGCTCACAGAGTTGTGTGGTTTTTCTTCACCTACTGTCTTTGATGCTGATTTCAGTGTTATCGATAGAATGCGCCGCTTCTCAGTGATTTTAAAAACACACCGTGAATCTTCCCGTGAAGATGTGGTCCAATAGATCAGCTTGGTTTTTGGCAGATGAGAACAAAGTATGTCAGAGAGTGCACGCTGTCTCTGTTGAACATTTCTCAGGATACAACCTGTGTTGACAGATCAAGAGACGGACGTGTGGCGCGAATGTCAAACGAGTGGATTCATTTTCAAACTGAAATAAAGATTTTATTTGCAAAGGCACGACACTAAGGTGAGTCAACTTTACAAAACATTTTTTAAAATCAGCAGTTCAATTTTAAACAGTACAAATTAAAATTAATGTAATTTAAATACAATCTCTTCGGTAGCACGAAAATAAAACATCAGGTAAGACAGGTAGTAACTAATATTGCCATTCCGAGTTATGTCGGGTGGTTAGCCTTTATGTTGAAGCCATTTCAGCCATGCCATCTGTGCTTCAAACTAGCCATGCTAGCTTACAACAAGCAAGCTTGGGACAACCGTCCGATTCAGTTCAAAGATTTATTGTGACTGGTTATGGAGTTTGTTCACTTTTTTTCTAAGCTATGCATCACCGTGTGAATGTACTTCACTACGTACAACGTGGCTGTCTGCAGGTCAGTAGTATGTTGCGTATTCTGGTTCAAGCTGTTACATTCAACTCAGTCAGGGGTAACACATTGTAATTATTTCTGTGGCTTTTGTTGTAATTAAGTAAGCTTTAAACCAGGAAGTAATGTACGGTTTATCACGCCCAGCCTAACAACGGTGCTTTCAGTCACCAGTGAGGGGAGCTCCATTGCTACAGTAAAAGCTACTCATTCGGTCCGTGACGATGGTGATTCTACTCAGTTCAGTTTGAAGATTAGGCACTAAAGACTTTTTTGTACATGTACTGAACACCTCTGCTGCTGACTGTCCAGGAACATTAATACCGCAG
Organism: Oplegnathus fasciatus; assembly: GCA_003416845.1. Lineage (NCBI taxonomy): Eukaryota > Metazoa > Chordata > Actinopteri > Centrarchiformes > Oplegnathidae > Oplegnathus > Oplegnathus fasciatus. Next base: position 322,760 of record NTHP01000566.1, on the reverse strand, counting down.
GTTTTTTCAGTTTTTACCCTATTTATCACATTTCTTTTATGTCCACTGTACCAAGCATCCCTTGGTTTCCATTCATTTTTGCACCAAGTGACAATCAGCAGACTCTTTAAAGCTGCTCGAGTTGTGGAATCACAATGAACAGCAAGTCCGCTTTAATTCTTCTCAGCTACATTGTTGTTATGTGGAAATTGATTTTCGTACAGAAATTAATGGAGGCCAAAAGCCTGAAACTGCAGGAAAAATACATTTTAAAAGATCAAAAGCTGACTAGCCTGAATTCGTAAATGTATAAATGATCTGTGGGAGCTAAAACTTGCAAACACATTAGTATGGGTTTAAACAAATGGAGAAAAAAAGCAATTATTGCCATTTCTATTTATGTCCTGCTCTAAAGTTTCTTTGCTTTACAATTTTGCCAGTTAGTTTGTTTGGCTCTGCCCAGTGAGATTTATTTCAATCTATGAAACTCCTTCTGGCTCCTGAACAGGCTCTGCATGGCTTGAAGAAATGTTTGGATAAATAAAACTATAATGCAGTGGGTGCAGGGGAGAAAAGAGCAAAGTAGGTGGGAAGGATGGTGGGGGACGGAAAGGGAAAGGGAAAGCCAAGACAGAGGAGAAAAGGCAAGAGGAAAGGAAGATGAGACGGAAGAACAAAATGAATCACTGGCGACTCATTCATCCTTTTGGGGGCATAGTGATCGATTGACGGTTGGATGGATTAATGGGAAAGAAAGAGAAGTACGACTGAGGAGCCCACACGCACCTGCAGGGCCATTGATTGGTGCACCGTAAGTTGCTCTCGGCATGTGATTGGTCCCACTGTGCGAGAGGTACCCCATTTACCTTGAGAGGAGTGTGTGTGGGCGCACGAGCATGTCTCCATGTGTGGTTGCAAACACTTTCCGGCGTCGTTAGGGCACGCTGTGTGTGCAGATAGCAGCCAGAGCTTGATAAGCACCCAGCGAAGGAGAGCGCCGCAGAGCAATTATTCTGAATGACTCAAAGGCGAGACAGAGAGGGGGAGGAGGGAAGGAGGAGAAACAGAGGGGGGTAGCATAGAGGGGAAAAAGGGAGGACACAGAGGAAGAGGGTGGGAGGAGAGAGAGATGAAGGAGAGGTAGAAGGAAAATGAGCAAGAGAGGAGACAGAGAAAAAAAGAAAATGTAGTAGAAAGTGGAAGAGACAAGTTGAAATGGAATAACTGGCAGAGGAAAGAGAAAAGGGGAGGATGAAGGAGGACGAAGGAGAGTAAAACAGAAACCATGTCTGACAAAGAGAAGAGAGATTAGTATGCCTGTCAGTTAGAATGATGAACTCTTCCTCCTTCTGCTTCTCCTCTATTTTCTAGACCTCTAGGTCTGCATCTCACCTTGTCTCCCGTTCTTAGTCTTCCTCTGGCCCGCCCTCCATCTGTTGTCTTCCACTAATGTCTTCAGTCTCGCTCTCCCTCTCTTTTTCCCCTCTGTCAGTCCTCCTGATAGGAAGGTGAATCAGACCATGAAGACGGCCGTCGCTGCACTGTGAAAAGAGCCGGGATCAAAACTTCAGGGGGAACTTGATACTTACTATCTTTCATTCCCCCAAATTGAAACTGCCAAGATCGGAAGTGTCAGGAGGTTGTTTGAGGAACCCCAGAGAAGGATGAGAATATTTCATTACAGTCATTATGTCTTCTGTCAGTATCACTTTTTGAAGAATGACTTAAAAGTGAAGACCCGCAAGAGCCTCTACAGGAATTGTTTTAATAGGATCCTTCTTGCAGTTGTGTTCTGGGATTAAATGATTCATTGACTCCAACCAGCTGTATGAAATTTGTCTGTCAACAACATACATCAGTATTTAAAGTAACCCCAGGAAGGAAATGTATGTAAATCAGTTGTACTACAACGATTAGTTGATTGATCGTTTAGTTGACTGACAGAAAATGAATCAACCATTGTCATAATCGATTCATTGTCTCAGTCATTTATCAAGGAACAAGACTAATGGCTCTGTGAGGCTGCACTTGGGAGCAACGATGCTAACATGCTGATATTTAGCAGGTTCAATGTTTACCATCTCAGTTTAGAGGAACAGTTGGAGGATCACCAAAGTCATTAGCATTTATCACCTGGGAGCCATGAATCTCTACAAAATTTTGTGCCAATCCATCTGGTAGATGTTGAGATATTTCACGACATTATTAAAAAGCTTTGACCTATTCCAGCCTTAGATGAAAAGTCAGGGGAACACCAACGTCAGTAGGTTTTATCCTCTGGGGACCATGAATGTCCATGATGAACCATGATATCTGTACAAATTTTTATGGCAATCCATCGAATAGTTGTTGAGATATTTAAGTCTTGACCAAAATGGTGAAGCGACCGACAGACTGAAATTCCCAACCCTAGATCCATGCTGCTGGTGTGGCTAAGATGCCAAAAATGTTCTGGTTTAGCTTCTCAAACGTCAAGATTTGCTGCGTTTCTCTGTTTTACATCATTGTAAATTGAATATCTTTAGGTTTGGGAATGTGGGTCAGGTAAAATGTTTTGCCACAGGAATTTGTGACTCTTTGATATTTTTTGACATGTTACAAACTAAACAATTACTCACTTCCTGACCCCCATGTGGATTTTGCGCGCCATCGGCATCACGTGACTACAAACTACCTATTATTGAAACACGGGGAACCCACCTTCATGTTACAGTGTTACAGTGTAAAAGTTAAAAAAAAACAACAACCTCCCACTGCAACTTTTCATGACTGATGTGCTAAATTAGCAGCTTAATGACGTTGGTTCCACAACACTGAAACTTAAAGTTTTGAACTAATGTAGTTAATTCGACTTTTTTGCGAAGGAAAAGGTGACACGATAAACTTTTCAGCAACATTCTGCTGCATATTCATAACTGGGAGGTATTTGTAGCTGTTGGCCCCTTAGCACCCTCACAGGAACATGTTTCAGATCATTGCTCAAGAGTTATTTATCAGTGAAAGGCAGTTTTTCACTTTCTCCATCCAGTCTTTCCCAGTTTTTTTTAGGACTGTCTGCCAAGAAATGTAAAAATATGATCAAAAGTTTTATTCATGTACCCAAAAACCTTCCAAGAATCTAAGATGCTGCTGAGTGTGTATCAGTGTCTTTGAGGTACCTTTTGCATCTTCAAGGCACCCAAAAATGACTAAAAGGGCAAGACACGGCAACAGTTTTAGAAGTATTTTCAAAGGTTTTGGGCTTGTTAAGCTTGGCTTCACAAAAGTTGGGTTTTGACACAATCGCTGCAAGGATGAAGGGTTCAATTCCCACTGGGACACCCAAGGTTAATGTACTTGGAGGGCGGTTTGGAAAAAAAAAAAGTGCCACCAAAGCTAGTTTTTTATGAAGACTTGCCCTGAAGACAACACATCTGAGAAGTACTGCAAAGAATTTGTCACTTTTAGCTCTTTTTTGTGTCCATTCACATCAGAGAGAAGCCGTTCTCTCTTCTCCACTTGTTGTGGAGGTTTCCCTGTCCTGTCTCTGCCTTACAGCTTGTTCACAGCAACATGCTCATTCCTATCTGTTTCCAGTGCTGTCTCTCCTTTCCATTTTTGTTTTTACTTCATTTGCGCTCAATGTGGTTGGCAGCATCTTTTCATTCAGTGCATTTTCTGTCTCCTTTTGCCCAATTCTCTCTCCCTCTCCCCTCATCTCACATGAGTTCTCTCTCCTTGTTTCACCCCATTTCTCCTCCTTGCTTTGTTGTTTTTTTTTGTTGTTTTTTTTTCTCTTCATGTCTCTTTCTGTGTCCCCGGGTCCAGATCTCTTAGCTAATCTGAGTGTTATTTTCAACCAGAACCTGAAAGCAGTCGAGCCATTCCCTGGGAGACCAGGGAGCCTTCAACTCGAAAAGAAATACACACAGAAATCTGCACACACACATGCACATGCACATACCCAGGCTTGTGCACACACAAATATACCCCAAAATACACAAAGTGTACCTTAGAGCATTTCCTCAAATCTACAAATGTTATGCTAATAACAAATGTAAAATATTGAACTACTGAATTATAATTTGTCCTTTTGCAAATATTCAAATCTTTACAACAGTGTTGTGAATATAGAGCACAGTTACAAACATTAAAACATATTACATGTTATCCCTTATGACTCACCCCCCCCACTCGCCCCTCTTTCTCTGCCTTGTATGCCATATTTAATAAAGCAGACATGCCATTTAAATGTACCCATGTGCTGCCAACTCTAACTCATTAACATGGACTACAATATTACAATATTCAACGCGGCTTTGCCATGGCCATAGCATTTTCTGATTACCTTGACCCAAATCATTTTATATGTATGCATAGTTGAATCAAGTACTGTAGCGTATTTCAATTTCATTCACATCCCAAGGACCTTTTAAAGAAACTGTGGCTGCCTATTAGTGCTTGCCATTCCTATTTTAAACATCTTTCAGCAGGAATGGCTCTAATGAGTGTTTTTGATAAATCTGCATGCTGGGTTAACATGACGGGAATAAGGGGTGCAAGGTGAATAGCTGAATACTTGAAGAATAAGGTTGGTGTTACTCTATATATTTCTTAATGTCAACAAATCCTATGAAAAGACCAGAACCAACAACGCGTTAGTCCGTTTCTCAAAACAGGTCACTTTCATTTTTAAAGAGGGTTCAGTAATTTACTAAAACAGCTGGGCACTGTAGTTTTTAGCAAACAGGACTAAAAAGAGCTTTAGTTGGGGACTATTTTCACCCACGGATTAACACACATTTGGCGCACAATTGAGTATTTCAGGCACCAGGATGGTTTGTGTGGGCTTGACTCAAAATAAACTACAGTTTGTGTGTTCGTGGTGATTAAAGAACACGTCATAAGCCATACCAGGCTTTGGCTACACAGGCGATAACTGTTAGTAGGATCAAGTCATTGGTTGGTTGGTTTTGGTCTTTGAATGGGATTTGTTTTCAATATGAAAACTTAAAAAATATCGCCAGCCTCGTTTCACTTTCAAGTCTGTTGCACCTCTGAACACACCCAAGAGTGATGTCACAGTGTACCGACACACCCTGGTGTACACTTCTTCATCATTACAATGAGGTAAGAAGTTAAACAACTGAAGGTCAACAAAAACAGGATTTTCAGCTGGTAAGTTGCTTTTATGAACAGTCTGATATGGCTCTATGTTGTAGAGTGTAAACAGGGACATAAAACAGTGCAAACAGTTTAATCAAAATGAGAATTATCAGGGACCTTGTTGTAAGACGCTGTATTGATTTTCAAGGTGTTGAATCAATATGTATTACAAGTCTTTTCAATGTTGCCATTCTGTAAAATTGTGCTTCGATATTACATCTTTTTATTTTCATTTTTCTAAATAATCAGACAAGACTTGACAGTTTGTTTCTTGAGCCTGTTAGATAAGCAAAGCCTCATTTTACTTCCATCCTTTGTTTACCTCCATATGGTGTCGAGCCAGGTGTGCCTGCGTGTTGGTTGTGCTGCCACAATACTTGAGTTTACAAAAGCAAAGTTTACAAAGAGTCTTAAATTGTGAAATCCAGCACAGTGCCAGACTGTGATGGTGCTGCGTGGATCTCTGCTGGTGTATCATCATTCTCCATGTTTGTTTTCGCTTTTCGGTTTAGTAATTGGTCCCACTTGTGCATGCACATAAACAATAGATGGGAAGTTGTTGTTTCACCTGAGCACTCTCAGCATCATTTTATCTCATTTGAACATTTCTAAAAACATTTTTATGCCTCAAATGAAATAAATAAAATAAAAATATTGATACCCATCTTGTGTCGGAAAAGTCCACTCTTTTTCTACTCTGAAACACAGACTGATAAAAGAACACATCCGTGCCGCGCTCTTTTCAATTTCAAAGGAGTTCATCATTCGAAGGCAGAATGGTGTTGGATGACGGTGTAGCCACTTAACCACACCTCAAAAGTAGAAGAAAAAAAAAAGCGCTTTTCATTCATATTTCATCACTTTCCAGAGGCTCGCAGCTGGCTCAGTGTATCTTAATGAGACATCAGGATGGAGTGGGTGAGAATGAATATGTAATAATCCTGTCACACTTGCAGGCCGAAAAAAGCCTTTGATCACTTTGTCGAGTCCCTGAGAAAAGAGAAAACGTGTGGTCGAGAGACTGGAAGTGACGGGGCACGCTCTCCCTCTTACACACACAATGAAAATAATGCGGTATGAATACATATCTATTATGTGAATCCATGGGGCCAAAAGGTATTTTCATCACTTTTGATCACATCAAATAAAGACCACACAAAGCGACACATACAGTAGCATCCCTGAATGTGAGGCCGAAACAGAAATGCCTCTATAGTAGAGGTTCATCAAGAAAGCTGGCGTCATTTTCGTTCCTTTCAGACCTTTAAAGCCTGTCCTAGGGTGCACAGAGGGCAAAGCTTTCACCTCACAAAGTTGCTTATCGAATGTGACCTGACTCTGATGTGCATTTTTAAGCAACACTTGTTATTTGTGACCTCAGCATTTCGTACACTACTCCTTGATTTTGCCACATGGCGTTCTCAACGCAAACTTTAGGGGAAAAATCTAAACATTACTACGATTCATTTTTACCTGTTATGCAGCAGTGGGTGGCATCATCAAAGGTATTTTCTTACAGACATCTACAGTCTGCTTGAAAATCCAATATTTCCAAAGACTGTGCTGCTCCTCTCTTCTCCTCTTCATCTACTTCTTCTTCTTCACTGGATGGACGCCACACTAGCCATAACAGGTTGAGGCAGTGGGCAGTGCAGTCTGTGGAAATGTTGGCTTTAAACATTGGTTTCACTCCAGACCAACATTTTATCATTCTGGCCAGACCGTGGACATCTGTGAGACCACAAACCTACATCTGAAGATGCAAGCCACTGCTGGATTAAAAAAAGGTGTTGGAAACACTATGTGACCAAAGTACAGAGCTAAAATTGGGCTAGTTGTAGGTCAGCCTTCCACAATTTACAGATGTCCTGGACGACACCATACCCGGTGAATACAGAAGAGTCTTGCTAGCTAGCCTGCTAGATGTCCAACGAGATGAGTCACAAGCTAACTCTCTAGCTACCTTATATGTTGTACTGTATACCTTGTGTCCCTTTGAACAGCTTCTGGTTTGGTAGAGATAATTTTGGCCTTTTCGGAAACGCAGCCAGTTGGCACAATTTGTAGTCCGAAACTAATTTCAGTCCGTCTGATTTTTAAAAAGTTTCATTAAAAAGAAGTAGGCTCGGGGGCATGTTTGCTAGCTCAACTCCACCCAGGCCTCTCTTTCGTTGCCAATACTCGGATTTTGAGGTATCTGACAATGAGTTAGAACTCTGTACGGGGCTCGTGAAAGGCTTCACATAAATTTTACAGTGATCTTGGCTACAGTTGTTCAATATTTAAACCCAGGCAGCAGACTAGGACCAGCACATTAACATATATGCTACATGGAGAAGCACTCTCATCTGCAATATCCCATATATGTAAACATATGTGCACATTTTCACACAGCGTGGATACCTTCATTAATTAACTAAGTCTTCCAACACGGAAAGAAGAACTAGCAAAATAGGTGCATGACCCTCTGTGGTTTCCACACTTGACTGATAAACTGTTCTGCTTATATATCAAGTTCATAGAATTCATTGGAATATGGAGTGTCATGTTTCCATGCTCTCTATGATTTTCAGGCCTGTGTTTTTAAACACATCAAGTTTGTCTGAAGCTCTCTCTAGTCACACACAACTACAGTTTACCTTTTGCCCCGGCTCTGTAGATATGGATAAAGATTCAGATAAGACACACTTGGCTCAACCCAATCCTCACTTTTCCCAAACAAACCGCGCTAGAGGAGTAAACGCTCCAAAGTCCAAATAAACCATCCGAAACATGGAGTAAATGTACCGTGAGAAAATCCGTACAAAATCTGTGTAAAAAATGTTCTTAGTGGAGAGCAGTAACTACACATAAAACCAAAACTATCCTGAGTAGCTCCAAAGCAACTGGGGGTGAGTGAGAAAATGTGTTGTTGTTGTTTGGAATCGGTGTGTACTAATGCATTAAAGCCTTACTGTAACTTGTAGCATTACTTATGTAACTATTTCATCTTTAAAGATAATTTACAAGTTTACCTCCTGATCAAATGTACCTCGGTTTGCACTTTGGCTCACACAAAGTGTGTGCTTTGTTGTGAAATTCTGTGCCTCTGCTGCACTGCTGCGGTGTTGTTTACCTGTGTGCTTTAGGGGAACTCCTCGCCCACTAGAGTGTGATTTTTGTCAAAGCAACTGCAGCTGCTGAGCTGAAATGCCTGGTCCTCTGTGTGTGTGTGTGTGTGTGTGTGCTTTTGGTTGCTTCACACACACACACACACACACACACACACACACACACACACACAACAGCAGCCGCAGCAGAGTTTTTATTTGAATGGAGACTNCTGTCGAGAGGGATTACTCGCAAGGAAACTAGGGCAGTTGCTTTCGGTCAAGGATTGCGTCTGGCGGGCTGACCCGGGCGGCGGTTTCATACTGAAGCTTCTTGTGTGACACGCACAAACACACACACACAAACACACAGAGTCTCCCTCGCATCCTCTGCACTCCTCTGTTTTCCGCCCACTCGCTCCGACTGTGGATTAGTGGTTGTTACTTCGTTGCGCGTACGAGAGAGCGAGAGAAGGATCCAGAGAGAGCGAGGACGAGAGATTGTCAGTGATTGAGGAGGCATGTGGGACAGAGAAACAGGGAGCGGGAAACTGAGGCACACTCTAGGTTTTTCCAATGTCAGACCAGGTTGTTGTTTAATCCACTCAACGTGAAGATAAGGTAGCAAACACACATGCGTAAACGCACAATACAGGGGAACATAAGATGAGATGAAACAGCATATTCCTGGAAATCTCTTTCTCTCTTGACCTCGGTGTTGGATTAGATAGGACTACACACACACACACGTAATAGTGCTTTCTTTTTCTTTTTCTTTTTTTGGATCTGTGATCCAATCGCAATGCATGGCGAATACCAATTACATTTGATCAGCCTCCTAAGCTATGTCCTTGAGAGAAATCTATGTATAGAAATGTGATTTAATTTCCCTATGGCATAGGTTACCAAGGAGATTCCTTGAGAGATCCCACCGTATGTCTTGTCACTTGGATAACTGAAGTTCCCATCCTCAGGACTCACAGGATTGAGCCAAAATAACCCCAACTTTTGATCAATTTCTCCAACAGGATAGTGAGGAGAAATCACAAATGCTATTTAATTCCACGCTCTCTTTATTCTGTCTTTGTTTTTGTAATCCTGTGACGATGAGTCACACAATAACACAACGGTGTGCAGGTGTGCTGCGCTTGGAAATTCTCCGAGGTCTCTTTAATCCTCGTCATGTTTCCCAAAACAAACTCTTTAACTGGCTAAACGGGTGATGACACATTTTTAATATGGAGTTTAAGAGCTTCTTTGGCAATAAACTTTCCAAAACAAATGCGTTGGAACCATAACGGAGACAAACAACAGGCATGCATTTGGAACTAAAACAAAAACTCAAAAATGCCTTCAAACGGAGGAAGCACTGACATGAAACCAGAATAAAATGCTCCTGAAGAAATTAAGATGTCACTCATCCCCCACGCCTGTTGATACATTTGAGGATTTCTGATCAGATTAATGTCAAGCTTGACCAAGAGGGTGAGAGGTTTACAGATTCAGTCCTAAGCAGATAGACTCAAAGACTGATCTCAGCCGCCTCGACAAGATATTTGAGATGTATCAACCAACCTGTGCAGAGTCTTGAACGGGTTCTCTATTATGGATTAAACCAATGAGCTAACCAAGCTGTCCAGATCAAATATTCCAAATGCTGTATGTTCCTCAAAATCACAAGCTTTGTAGGTAACAAATCACATTATTTTCCTGCATTCTTTCCTGTAGCTGCTTACGCAAGCTTGAAAGTCAAACCCCGCCTCCTAGGAATTACATTCATATACTACTATTTTGCAAATATCTTATGAGATCAATGTGATGCCACCTGAATTATGTTTTTATCTACTGTAACTTTATAGTAAATGTAAGGAGTCTCTGTCTTTCCTTTGATTATCTCGACAATCGTTCATCCGATCGACTTCACACTTGGCGGGCGTATTGCCGAGGACCCGAGGAAATACAGTGTTGAGTGTGAAGTTGTGTGGATGAGCGGCTCTCGAGAAAGCTGCAAGCAGCGATACCGAGGCCACGCAATTGGCCTGTTCCGAACAGGCATGTTGTGAACGGGCACTGCACTAGTTAACATAATGAGGAAACATTTTTAATTATTCACGTATTTCATTAGTTTTTCCTACAATATTCGCTCTTGCTATACAGTATCTGTTTGTATCAACTGAAGCATAATTAATGTTTTTTATGGTTATGTTTAGGCACTGACAGCACTTGCTTAGGTTAGGAAAGGATTGTGGTCAACAGTGACTCGAAGCACAACATGTTCACTTTGTTAACATTTAACCGAACCCTAACCATAACCCTGTTCTCCAGTGTCAATGTTCTGCGCTTTTTACTCCCACGTCCGCCCCGACCACCTCCTACGCATTGCATGCGATACAAAAACATCCAACTTCCTTCACGCAAAAAAACTTTGCCACTGAACATAATCCAGACAGCAATTATGTTTCCCTCAAAATGGAACTGGCAAAACAAAGTAGTATTCAATATGATATATTATATTAGCATTATAGGGTTGGTATCTGCGTATGGAACATAGAGTTCATTTAGCCAGAGTGCTGAAGTCTTGCAGCTGACTAGTAACGTCCAATCATGTTTAAGCAGCGGCCATCATAACCCAACGCTTCTCACATTACTCTCATTACGGGGCGGCACAGTGGTGCAGTGGTAAACACTGTCGCCTCTCCGTGCCTGCGGGGGGTTTTCTCCAGGTACTCCGGCTTCCTCCCACAGTCCAAAGACATGCAGGTTAGGTTAACTGGTGACTCTTGGTGCCCGTAGGCGTGAATGTGAGCGTGAGTGGTATGTCTGTCCCTATATGTATGATTGACTGGTGACCTGCCCAGGATGTACCTCGCCTCTCGCCCAATGCAAGCTGGGATCGGCTCAAGCACACCGTGACCCTCTAAGGATAAGTGGTATAGGTAATGGAATGGATGGATTTACGGAGTCAGAATGTGACTGAATTCCTCTGGATAAGCCTTTAGAATAGGCCTATTTTCCTGTACAGTTTGTTGTTTTCAACAGAACACATGCACTATGCCGTTTGACCCACATTATTAGTAGTAGTGATGACTGTGCTTTTAATGCTGGTCCAGTATTTCAGAAATTCTTAACAAATCTGCCAATTGAGTACTACTAAGTTTGCACCAACAGTTATGAATCTTTTCAGCACATTATTAGGCTAGAAGGGCCAATATTGAATGAAATTATTACACTGGTCATAGATTAGACCAAGTGTTAATATTTCCCCAGAGGAAAGCGGGTGTAATTCTTGAAGAATTGAAAAAAGGGCTGGTTACACTGATAATCTCTGTTGCCTGAAAAGAGGTAATTTGTCTTTGTCCCAGACATGGCGGGGACCATTATTAGCAGCAGGACGGGAGGTTCTTAAATTCTGTGCACACAGTGTTGTGGGAACCCAGACTTAAATTGAAATTCAGTGTCACATTTGATGATGGAGCCACCTTGCAGAGGATTCACCTTGTGTCCCGAGCAGACGTAGGAACATGCAGTGCAAAATAAGATGCAGTAAACACAGAATATTAATAATCCCCCATTAAGAAAAACAACCACTCTTAAACAGCTGTTGCTGCGAAAATGAAAAGAGCACTATAATGTGTTTTTTGTGCTTTAAGTTTATTGTTTTTGTCTTAATTCTGCAGCTTGTCTCATATTTGCTCTTGTTTTTTTGCTCGTTCTTGGCTTTTTTCAGGGTTTTTTTTACCTTTAGAATTTGTCATAATTTCAGGAGGGAAAACATTCAAACTGGAAAGATGCTATTTTGGAATAAAAGTTGCACGTAATCAGTGACTTCACCAACTTGATTTTGTACACTGTAGGAATTTCAACAACATCAGTGGAGGTCGTCTCCACCTGAGGAAGTTTTGGGCACACTGCCAGTGAGTTTTGGAAAGCCAGAAGTCTTGGCACATGTTAAAGCAGTTGTTGAGTCGTTTGTTGTTGATCAATGACCCCATTAATCCGTGGGGGATAGATTTTAATTATTTTGTGCTGTAGGAAAGTATAGATCTTTCTTAGAGATTCTTTAAAATCCCACTCTGTACATTTACCACCCAAGTAAAGATGGCATCCTTCTCAGTGAATGATGTTGACCACTGGATGGATGCCACAGTCTTAATGCGTCCTGTCTATCGTGCTGCTTAAAGGATTTAATTCTGAACTTCACTATTTACAGATGATTTATATGGACTGTCAGGTCAGATCGTTGCAGTCAAAGTTTACAGAGGATGAAATGAAAGATTTTTATATGCCTATGAAAGATGAAGTTGGTGTTGGGCAGTAATGTGAATAGTAAGAGGTGAGTCAGCAGGTTCTCTCTCTCATTCTCCTGTTTGTGTCTTTTTCTCCAAGGTACCTTTTTTTCTAAATTAATTTACATGGCATTAGCTGTGGACTCATAGACTGAGCTAATTCCCATCCATCACTGTCACCACCTGTGAGTCGCTCACACAGCCTCATATCAACTATCCCTGTGAAGTATCCCTTTAAAAACAGACACAACGCAACAGTGTCTGTAATATGTATGAGCTTTTAATTTCAAATAAATTCGCTCGCTAACACTGTCTCACAGAGTTTTTGTCCAAAAATGTCTTCCTCTAATTAGACGGAAAGAAATGACATGATGATGGATGTTGCACATTAAAAAAGAGCTTGTTTTTGATCCCACATTCATTCAGCATCACCAGCAACAGCTAACTTCAGTTAAGGGTCGCCAGAGGGTTTGAATTGCCAAAAGATATACAATGTTCATTCAGTGAACAACTCTTTTTTTTTT
>NTHP01000566.1:282346-299435 GCA_003416845.1 Oplegnathus fasciatus | reverse complement strand
ATGTTTTCAGTCTACAGCAAAAATACAGGAATTGGCCTCACTGTTCCAATACTTTTGGAGGGGAGTGTATATAGTTTTGATCAATGAAGAACTTTATTTGAATTTCAACTTACTATAAAAACTCTCAATTTACTATAATATAATCTACAGTTTCCCAATACATTAAGTGTTAATTATCTAAACTTTTGCAGTGTTATGAGACAAATTAACATCAGTTGACTCTTGAGCTACAATTATCAGCTATGCTGAACCCATAATTAGCATAGACACAGCATTAAACCTAACTGTTAACGTGACATGACACGCATTAACTGTTAGGTAGGTTTAAAACCATCTCTGATACGTTTGGCCATTTGGTTAAATTTGTTTAGGCTGGTGTGAAAGCTGTCAATTGAACTCTGGTGCAGACAAAATAACCAGACTGAGACTGCCTGAAAAAGTGGGTCTCTGGTGTGGTTCATTTCTGGTGTGAACACCAAACAGATGAACCACAGGATTTTATGGCAGTAGATCTGTGATTTCAGGATGAATTAAAAAGCTAAAAACGGTAACTGTCAAGAAAACAATCTTTTAAGTGAACTTAATATCGCCAAAACTGTCCAATCAATGAGTCACCTGTCAGTCCGTACAACCTCAAGTTTTCTCCTCTAGGTTCATTTGTAAAGAGCTGGTATGATCATGACCCGGACCAGAACTAAAAGGCAACAATATATGATTGCGTTCCTTGGTCTGGACTAAATGAACCAACGTACAGGTGTGAAAACACCCTAAAACTCAACTAATAGTCTGGTCATAAGAGTAGTATTAACATAGAACTGTCCAAAAGCAGCGAAACCTTCATCAATTACCAAAATGACTGACTTTAAATTAAATATGAGGCATATTCATCATATGTTAGGCAGACAGAATCTGATTTTTAATTAAAGCCCCGTACCAGGCCAATATATCAGCAGCTCAATACAGCGGACTGACTCCACTGTTTGACAGGGTGATATAGCCAGTGGCTACTTATGAAGTTGAATTTCTGCAGCAATAAAACACACCATCTGTTTCTCCAGAATAAAGTAGATTCATTTTGAACAGGGCAGAGAAAAGAAATCATTTTAAAATGACACCAAGTAGTTGTGGCAAATACGGTCCAGTCTTCAACAGCAGCTGCATAGTGGAAACATGTGGCAGTTCAGATGATGGGGGGGAAAAAGTGCAATCAGAATTTTTTGTGTTGTGCTTTCTTTTCCTATCAAAGTCACAGTCAGCTCAGACACTTTCCAGATTCCCTGCACAGCTTCTGTGACTCAACAGCAGCTGAGTCACATAGCCCCTGCTCATGTCTTTGCAGGTTGTTTTACCTATAGACTGTGATTAAGGACCCCGTGGATGCTGCAGCAGACGGTTAATGGCGCAGGTTATGCACTGTCTGAGATGACGCGGCCATAGAAACCGAAATCCCCTTTCAGACAGAGGCCATAATGAGAGACTTTGTTTTGAAAGTTCCAAGTTCAATTTTGAAAATCTCACAAACAAGAAACATTTGGCCTTTATTCTGAGGGAAAGACAGAATCTGAAGTGTTGGCTGCTCATTAAAAACCCTTCTGTCGTGACAGCGGGGACAGCCAGCAGCACGATAAATAAGTCAGGCAAATAAAAAAAATAAAAGTTGCCATTTCATTCTTTATAAATACCATCTCTCCTCATTTTATCGTTAGCTTTGTCAGGCTACATTTGCATGATGTTTGAAGGGGCCAGGAGACAGTAGGACTTTTCATTAGCTTCTTGTTCTGCTGTGTCTGACATGCCCGTGTTAGTGACCTTTGTAAGCCTGATGATGAATGTAAACTTCCGCTGCTGCTGTTTTTCAGTGCAGCTACATCGAAAGACTGCATTCCACATTTATCTGCAGTTCAGTGTCCTCACACAAAGGTTTCTCGCAGTAAGTTGGCGGGATTCAGCCAAATTTCTTGTGACTGGCTTTATCAGTGGGCCTCAACAGAGAACCACATCCCTTCACCCCTGTCGAGACTAGATTTGTTCCATGTTGGAACGGGCAATGGTGATAAATCTTATCCATCCACAGGAAATGACAATTCAAAAGGGAGAGCACAGAATCCCAAATGTCTCTTAAACAGCAAGAGCGAGCACTGAGTCCAGAGAAAGCTGGATTCACCAACTTCAAACTTTTTCCTCTTACGTCCCCTTCGATTTTCAAGCCTAGGAGACCAGCTAGGTTTGTAATAGTGGTGTCTGAGTGTCACATTACAGCGGTAGGGGAAAAATCTGGTGTTCTAACTATTTTTTCCCATTAAAGGGTTTTTTGGGTAGTTTTTCCATATTTCAATCGTGGCTTCTAAGGATAGAGGGTGTTTACAGATTTACAGAATATAAAGCTCATTCAGGCACATTTGTGATATTGCGCTATATAAATAAAATTGACTTGACCCGACATTACATGAGTTGTGGGTGTTGAAGTTACCAAAAATTCACTTCTCACTCATGGAAGCCACCAATGTGCAATGTTTCTTAGAGCAGCTTTGACAGTAGCAGTAGTCAGTAATATATACCGATAATATGTATGCATTTAGTTTTTAGCCAATTTTCGCTGCTGTGATTAAATGTAATCCAATGAATTCAACTCAACTGACTCGTTTTCAAGATGCCGTATTTCCTCAAATAAAGGCCGGGTGTCACATAAAAAAACAAGAGTGGATAAACTCTTGGTGCCTGTTACATAATGTGCATGCCAACTAAGCATAATGTACATTTCCATCGCTTTACTTAAATAAATTCAACGATATAATCATGCTATTTTTACACTTTGTTGTTCTGGATTACTCATCTTAAGTGTTTTGTCCTATTTCAGTCACTGCAGGTGTTAAAGTCTCAGCCAAACTGGATTTTGTAGCAATGTACGAGTGCCACAAAGTGTGCAGCTTTGTAGCTACATTTTAAGTACTGTGTGGCAGCCACGCAAGTCACAACATGTTCCTGCAAATATTTCACCATAAAAGTGTTGTTAGGAAATGAAGGGATTCTGAAACTCTCAAGGGAACATGAAATGGATACAAGAAGTGTTGGGTTTGTATTAACAGCATAAGGCAGTAACAAAACTTTTAACAGAGCAAACGGGAGTGGATCAGAAGAAGAAGGTGGCTTCATAGTAAAATATGACCAAATATACTTCTTATATCTTACTGTATATAGAGTGCTGCAGGAATGAGTCCTAAAACCCAGAAATGAGTTCGCATTTTTGCACTTAAGGTTCCCTCGTCTCGAAGCCAGTGGGTTTTTTGAAAGGGTTTTTGGTCAGATGCCTGAAATAAGACACAAGCTTAAGATATTTTCACGTTTTGTTCTGCGACATAACACACCTCAGTAAATAGGCCACCCACTTGTGAATTTTTAAGCTTTTACGTGTCTTTAAAAAGGCGGTTGCTAACAAGTGGCTAAATGGGACTACAGAGGTTGTCGGGGACATTAAACGCCATCACGCCGAACACGGTCACTTGTCTGCCTTTACAGCCTCAAACTCACGATGACGTTGAAGTCATGTGACCATGGCGTAGTTCGTTTATAGCCTAACGTTAGCGTTTCACTTCTGGCGATCGCATTTATGCTTCAAAAATCATAAAAGTGGTGTTGATTTGTAAAAATTATGTTGCTGAACAAAACCTGTAAGCATCATAAACTTAAAACTGCAATAATCCAAAATCCAGTGGAAAATCCCATAGGCCTTTTTTGTCGAGGGAACCAGGGCGATGCCAACTTCCGGGTTGGCCTACAAAAAAACGTTCTCTCCGTTAAAAGAGAGAATTAGAAATAAAGACCTGTCTCTGATATCGGCCTGCCTCAAATAAAGGCCTCGAACCCTCTGCACCGAGGTAAATAAAGAGGAAATGGTGTAGCCTACTAACACCTATAGAACTGTCTGTGTGATCCCCATTTCTGGTTTCATCCAGTCACAAAACAACATTGCAGTGAACAGATTATGGAGATCTGCGCCTTTAAGCACACACGCCCCTGCGTCACACGCCAGTTCAAGGAATATCTGTGCCGGGTTTTCAAAATAAAATGGCGCGCATCTACTCACCAGTAGAAGAGGAACAGTCTGTCCTTAGTTTGCCAAATTTGTAGTTCGCCTACAGTCCTACAGAGCCGGATTATTCTCCAACTTCTTCCTCCACTCCATAAATCCACCTGCACACCGCCCGGCAGACTGCAGCCTACTGGCCAGAGTACAGCAGGTAACTCCATGTTTCCGGAGATTCACTAAGCTTGTTTATTAGACGCAAGAGGCGTCACTCGGTTTTGTTTTCGTTGATCAAATTTTTTTATTAAGACTCAGTATTTTTTGTTTGCTTTGCTTGGATCCCGAAGAGGAGTTTTTCATTTGATTATTTGAGATATGGACTCTTGCTGACACTTGAACTGAGATAAAGACTCATTCATTGGTTTTCATTCATTTTCTGAATAAATTATGATGTTCATAAATGCGTCTTCCTATCCACAAAGAAATACCACCCAACCTGAATAAATGTCAGTATTCTTCATATACCGTATTATTTCTAACTTCAAGTTCATTAATTTATGCAACGCAAACTGGCATAAACATTTTAAATCTTGTTTTTATTTGTGAATAATAAAACTCCTATTTATCACTACAATTGAGAGTAGGCCTAATTTCTCTCCATACTTTGGTTTTTGTTTTATTTTTCTTTACTGATTTTTATGAGAAATGTCCACACTTTTTAAAAAGAGCTCATCAATTTTAACAGTTTTTCACTCAGATTTTATGTCCACATGCATCCAGATGTGGGTTATTGTTTTCTGCTCCAAGCAGACAATGTTCTTCACAGGTTACAGTAAAAAAGGTCTCTTGTAATTGGGACAGTCTGTTCCAACCAATGGAAAATAAAAAGTAAATTGGAGAGAGAAAACAAATAAGCGGCTGATTATGTGTCATAGTCAAGGAAGTAAAAACAACATTTATTAACAAAAACAGTCCGTCTTAATATTCACAATAACCATGGATACAATCTTTTTTATTAACAATAATATGGGCCTTAACAAAATGTATATTGCTCTCAATCTCTCACTCCTCTCTTTCTCTGTGTTTGCCTGTCTATCTCATAAATATGAATTATTCGTACTTTTGAGCCACACTAACTGAAGGAGTGGATGATGCACTGACAGTTGGATGGACCATTTCTGCACGGTTGGATGGATCGGTGGAAAATCCCATCTGCACAGCCACCCCCCCCACCCAAGAGAGCCGCACAATAGAAGAGGCACAAACAATAGTTCCCTCTCCTCATCTTTCTCTCGGTTACATCCTCTGCTCGTCTCCTCTCCATGTTCACTGATGCACATACAGTATGTTGTAGGGACCAGGTGGAAGCTATAACAGCACCCACTTCTCTGTTTACCTGTTGCCAACACGGATGACTCGGCTAGAAGAATAAAGGAGAGCGGATAGTGCCAACAAGACTCAAAGAAAGAACCAAGAGCTGTATGTGTGTGTGTTTCTATTTTTGTGAGGACATCTGACGCGTTGGCCGGTCCTCACTTGGACTGCTGGAGGGTCAAGACCTGGTTTTAGTATTTAGGTTTGAATTAAGATTAGGTAGAGGTTATGGTTAAAGGTCTTCTCTGCAAATGTGTGGTTTGTTTTTTTATGTAGAGAGTGCATATTAGAGTGATATGAAAGAATTGTACTCATATCTTGAATACTTCCACTTCTTAGCGTTGAAGGACAACAACCTTGTTTTTGAAATGTCAACCAGGATGCTTGACAGCATCATAAGCTAGATGGCCTTGAAATGTTTTCAGCCCACAAGGGATCTTGTGTGCAAATAAAGCCACTGCAAAATGTCAACATCAGACTGGGGAGGTTTTAACAGAATGCTAGCGGCTATTTGAGGCTGTACTTAAGCGCAGCGGTGCTTTGAGCTAAATGCTAATGTCAGCATGCTAACATGCTCATACTGACAATGCTTACATGCTGACATTTAGCAATGTTTACCACGTTCACCTTCTTAGTTTAGTGTGTTAGCATGTGTGTGCTGGCTAATCGGCACTAAACACAAAGCACATAGCTGAGCCAATGTATTGGACAAATGGGAAATTTGACCTGATGATAGCGCGACATAAAAAGTCAGAGGATCACCAAAGTTATTTCAAGTCAGTCTTCATTCAAATTTTATGGCAATCCATTTCGCTTGATGCCACATGTCAACCTCACGGTGGTGCTAGAGGAGAAGTCAAGGGATCACCGAAGTCATTAGGATTCATCATCTGGGAACCATGAATGTCCGTACCAAATCTTGTGCCAGTCTATCTTGCAGATGTTAAGATATTTCACAGGATAAGTGAAAACTTTGGCCTGCTGATGGCACTAGAGGAAAAGCCAGGGCATGACCAAAGTCATTAGGATTCATCCTCTGGGGACCATAAATGTCTGCACAAAGTTTTAGGGCAATTTTAAAGCAATGTGTAATTCATATGGGTTATCAAAACAGAGGGCACCAGACACACAACATAAAATGCGTAAATGCTTTAAATTTTCTTTTTTTAAATATATTTTTATATAAAAAGGTTGCCTGCATAAAGTCTCTTGGTTTTATAAACCCAACCTGGTTTCAAGCCCTGCTCCAGTACAGTCCAGTGTTCATGAAGATGTTGAGAGATACTGCTCTTCAACATTTTATGTTCTTAAATTAAACATCTCACTTATAAACTCTAAAAGTTGCCTCATGTGCCCTAAAGCTGCCTCTCACACATGCCCATACACTGTCCTGCCACATACAGAGAGAGAGACATTGAGGGAGAGGAAGAGAGATAGAGATAGAGAAAGAGAGAGAGAGAGAGACATTTTTAATATTAGCCACACATGATGTGACATCTGGGAGTAGCTTCAATTTTTCATCCTGTTCCTCCCGCTCTCACACTGAGTTACTTTAACTCTCATAAAAAGTACACGGACCCTTAAGTGAACCTCCTGTACGGTGTCACAGGTGATGAGTGATGGTGACAGGCTGAGCTTGTACTCTGACAAAGTCAAACATCAGCATCAGGAGGTTCGTTTTGTCAATTAGACAGGCGGTGCATGACGGAGCAGCTCGCAGCCTCTGTCTGACCTGTGCCGCCTCAATTCTTGTGCACCTGCACCATGTTTGATGGTGTGTACAAGGGCTGTTTCTGTTTTAACAGAAATGTTCCCAAAAAAAGACTTCACATGCTTCAACACCTGGCCCAAAGTCATTTTGTTGTTGTGGTTTGTGCTGCACTGTGAAACAAGGCGTAATGCATGTGAAAGTCAGGGATTTTCTTTGGAAAATTTTCATTATCTTCACCTCAGCGATATCACCTCTCAATGAATTTGTTCAGGTGTGTTTAATGTGACAACATTTTGCAATGGTTTGCGGTGCTTTTCTGGATGATTTGGCTTTCAACAGTGTAGAACATTTTTCAACAGCTTGTGAGAGGCTGAAAAACCAGTGGAGCGGAGATGTATGTAAGCACTACAGTGTTCTAAACAGCCATCTACGTACCAAATGGGGCAACTTAAAACATTTTTTAAACCAATGCTTTCACTATTTTTGATAATTACTCATAATTACTCAACAAGTCCTCAAAATTAAACGATTAAATACGCTGTTTGTCCTTCAGAAAGACAATTAGAAGCATTTTCTGATCAAATGCCCCTAGCGGCAGGACGACATCATTGTCACTGCCATTCAAAACCATTACAAAGTACTGTTGAAAAATAAATCTGTTTTATCATGTGACATGGTGAAGGTTTAGTTAGGTTTAGGCACAAGAACGACTTGGTTAAGTTTAGGGAGAGATCATAGTCTGTGTTAAAAATAAGTACTTAGCTAAGTTTAGGGAAACATTGTGGTTTGGGTTACTATTAAAAGCTTCTAGAAGGTGTGGACCTCTCCAGTCGCCTCTCCGTTAGCGCTACTAAATTTAAAGAAACTGTGCTCTTTACGTTTATTTTTACAAATATTAGTTCTACTTTTTGTGGATAATATTGGACAGTGATGGCGTGTCATCAGGATAGGGAAATGGTCAACTCACAGCTTTGTGGACTCTCCTCCTGCCGACTCTGCTGCCTCACTGGTTGAGGTTTTCAAATGTAAACATAGGAGTAAACATCAAGGAAAAGGTGGAGGGGACACACTCCGACCACATAGACAAGCAAGACCAACTCTGCTTCCATCTATGCATCCGCCTCAACATGGGAGGAAACACAGAGGTGGACGTGGAGGGATGAAACACCAGCTACGATCCCGGTCACATTGATCTTCTCTGCTAAGCATCCTGGTAGCCAATGTGTAGGCGTTGGATAATAAACTGGACGACCTCCGTGCCCGCATCAGTTTCCAACAGGATATCAGGAACTGTAATGTCCTGTGTTTCACAGAAACTTGCCTAAATCGTGGAATACCAGACAGCGCCATTCAACCAGGGGGGAGAACATTGTGTTCCTGGCCACGGACATCAACCTGCTGGGCGCACTGGACTGGGTGATGATGCAGTCCTGCTTCGGCTGCTGGTGCTGGAGAAACAGAAGTACGACGGCCACCAGCAGTTCTTGGCCATCGTGCAGCTCATTGGGATTCGCAAACAGGCCAAGATTGCCTACCGGCTAGAGCTCAATGGGCACCGGCGCCACCTGACCTTGGAGGCCATGCCACGCTCCATCCACGAGGACATTGCCATGGCCATCATGAACAGCGACTGCCTGGTGTTCATTTTCTCCCTGCTGCGGTAATAAACTTGAACTTGAACTTGAACTTTGTTGAGGTTAGGGGTCTTTCATCATCACATCATCATGGTTACTATAATAACGTCTTGGTTAAGGTAAGGGAACGGCCACTGCTGAAACCATGTTGACTGTAGGAAAAGGGGAAACCAACAGTGGTCTCTGCTGTGTTGTTGACCCACCCATCCACCCCGACTTTGCTCCTACATGGACACTACTTCCTCCTTTGCTCCCAACGGACTAGAGTTGTAATTGCAACACCTGCTAGAGAGCTTTTTCCTTCGAACTTAAATATATGTTGTTTTGGGGCACTTGCTGAAAAGACTGATTCTGTTGTTTTTCTTGGGAGGATGGTCTCGGTTTTGTTGCAGAATGCAAACTTGTGATGTCTTGACCTTTTGGATTTCTAGTTCAAATGCTTTTTCTACTGTTTGTGGTTTCTATTTACGTCTACCCAACTTCTTTTGTTGCTGCTTGATATGTAAAGGGGATTCTTCCCTACCTGACACACAATGAGCAAATGTGATGAAAACGACGGCAATTGCACACTCACAGCCTCGATGCTGTAATTTAATGGTAGGGCCAAGGTTTGACCTGAGGAAGACCTTGGTCTTGCCAATAAATTATATCGTCAAAAGTACGGGTGTGACATTGCTGTCTTATGCATGTTCATGTTTTTGGCCCAGTACCTCTTGAACAAAGAGCAGAATTGATCATTAATTTAAATGTCACAAATTAGATTGTGAATGTGAATTATCCTAATGCAGTAAATCCCACCCCTCTGTAGCTCTAAATCCTTAGGAAGCATCTAAAGAAACTTTCAGATCCTGATCCATATTCTATGTGCCAAAGTCTGAAATCATTTTCAGCATATAAAAGAGACATCAAATCAAATCAACCTTGCCAGAAGTGAATAAAAAATCAGTCTGATGTTGCATCAGATATTCTCTGATGAAGTGCTGCCCGCTCACCTCAAACATAAAAGAAGGAAGGAGAATCAGAGGAATTAAGGGGGTTGATAAATTCTCTGGGTGATAAATTGAAATACTCCTACTCTGCCATTAGCGGACACGTGGTTGCTGAAGGGAGGATTTGCTGCAACCCAAAGAAGAGTGTTGCACATAAAGTGTCTGCTGTTGGTCATTAATTATGAGCTAGAAGCACTGATGACAAATGTAGTGCTGTGTCAAGAAACAAAGAAAAAATATTAGCTCTGCCAGTATCTCTGTATTATACCCCACAATATGAAAGTGCTGGACAGAATGAACAACATACAAATAATTTTGCTTTTCTAGATTTAGATTAAAGGCAACAGCATCAAAAGTGTCTATCCCTTCAGGAGCATGAATGTGATCAATACATTAGGTAGTAACATGTCAATTAAATCATGAACATTTTTGTGTGAATATTTAGCTTTCCTGTACCTTCAGGCAAAAATGCCAGAGTGTCCCGAATGGAAAGGGTTCATCCTCTGGGGAGCATGAATGCTCTTCTTCTGCTATTTAAGTTAATATTTTCCTCTTTACAAGTGGACATTTTTGCTTGAAGCTGGTGCAAGACAAAAAGTCAGGGGCTCACCAAGATCATTAGGAGTCATTCTCTGGAGATCATGACTATTCAAACCCAATTTCACAGCAATCTGGCCGGTGCTTTAGCTCTGTGCCAACGTTTTTGAGAGATTGAGAGACTGACGTGCCATTCAGCTAACCAATATATCAACCTCGATGTTCTCAGACTTCGACGTAATATTGTGAAATCCAATCGTGGACCAGTTAGCTGGAATTTGTTTTAGAGTTTTGTTAATAAGGTGAAAAACACATATGCTTCCCCATCTGTGTGTAAATCAGACTAAGTTGTGGGTCATTCTTAAACCCAAAGAAAAATCCATAAAAGAGTTCTCAGCAGAGATATATCACCTTGATACAGGCACATCTTCACATCATTTCCATTCTTTTCATTTTTCTGATACTCTTACCTTCAACAAAGCCAGCCTCCTCCATTACATTCTGGTCTGCACGTTGACCTCCGGTGTTGCAGCTTTTAGTTCCCGTCTCTTTTGTCAAGTCAAATTTACTTACAGAGAGGTTTTATCAAGCTGCTTTTAATGCAACAGGCTGGTCACAAAGTCACAGAGCAGCAGAGGACACATCCAGATCCAGATGGAAACGAGAAAGAGAGCGTGACACTTTTAGGACATGATAGGTGTATGTGTGTGCATCTGTATGTCTGCATTTAAATGTACCTTGATGTAAATATGTGCCATATGTTCCTGCAAGGGGGTATGAGAGCTCTACAGCAATGCAGATGCGGATTGTGCTTGTGCAAGTTATTCTTTATTTTTATGTAACATTGTGTGACTGAAGGAGAATACTGTTTGTTCTTCTTTTCTTCATATTGAGTCTTTGGTTATCATATTTCCCCAGATCACTTTGGTGCTGACCTTTGTTTTGACACAGCTCTGTGCTCTTGTGCACTTTTGTTCCTCGGTTACTTTCTTCAGTGTCTTGTATTGTCTTCCTGTTCTCTTTTTGTTAACTATTTATCTGCTCATTTATTCGCCTGTGCATATAGAAAAGCCCTCGCCAATAAAGTGCAGTTTAGTACAAGTGCAACATCTTATTTTGCTATTTTATGTTTTTTGTAATTTGTTTCTTTTAAGAAATTGTTCTGCAATAACTACAATTTTTTGACTCATTGAATAAAATCCATGGCAAGCTCTTTGTTGATGACTGCAAACAACATGACTGTAGGATGATGATGACAGACAAAACTAACACATTTTTAGCCAAGCTACAGTAGCAGCATGCCTCTAAGGATGGCAATGTCGGTCTGTCTGTCAGTCCACCGCTTTGTTCCACACCGAAATATCTCAACAACTATTTAATGGCTTGCCATGAAATTTTGCACAGACATTCATGTTCCCCAGAGGATGAATCCTACTCACTTTGGTGGTCCCCTGACTTTTCCTCTAGCGCCACCATGAAGTTGGCAGTTACGTTTCTTCGTGAAATATCTCAACAACTATTGAATGGATTACCATGAAATTTGTTTCAGACATTCATATTCCACACAAGATTATTTAGAATAACTTCATTTTTCATCTAGTGCCTTCATCATCACGTCAATATTCCAATTTGTCCAATACTTTGGTTTATGACTTAATACCTGCATAACTATAATGACATTCCAATCAGCCTCAACTGTGCTTTAATGTTAAATACCAAAACTTAGCATGCAAAGATGTTCAGAATGGTGACATGACAAAGACATAAGCATTTAGTTCAAAGCAGCACTGTGCCAAGTATATCCTCACAGAGCCACTAGTGTGGCTGCAGACTCTTGTTACAGGAATAGAAGATGTTTTGAAGATGTTTTTGTTTGCAAGAAAGTAAAACGTTCCTCCAAAAGAAAATATAGCATCTTTAAGTCACAAAGTTTAGCACTTTAAGCACTTTACAGAATCCAGAATTTTGCGAAAATGCCTCTGATCATCTAGAGATTAAATTCAGTGCCTCCTGCTTTAACAAAAGAAATATTTCACATATAAAGAGAAAGAAAACCAACTGGATGCAGTAAAAAAAAAACCAAAAGGCTCATTACAGGTGTCATGAGCAGGTAGCAAGGCTATGCAGCAGCCTTCAGAGTCAAGGTGAAACCATTATTAAAGGATGTGTATGGAGAGGTTGTGGGGGTGATTGAGCAGATATTGCTTTCTCCTGTTACAGAAGCCAAAGACTCAGCCTGGGTCCTCAATTAGAGAGATGAGGAAAAAACAAAAACAAAGCAATGCCATGGAAAATATACAGTTATGCACTGAGACAGAGAGGATGGATATAATTCCTCTTGACCTGAGCAGCTTGAAGACTCTGTGATTAGCTATAGAGACGTAGAAGTAGTACATGGATATGCATATAGAAAAATACATAAATTCATGCAATTTAAAGCAAAATAAAGTGATTCTGTAACTGATCCTGAGAAGAGGGCCAGACTAACTTGTAAAAGGCGTAAATAAAGACCGGACATGATGATAATGCCACGGTCGCATCAGGCTCTGAGAAAGACCACATGGTGCTATCCCAGTAGGTGGACTAATATATGAGGAAGCAGGCGTTGTATTTGAACTCTGCAGACTCAAATATGACTCACACCAGGCTTTCAGCCATCCTCCCTCTCTGTGTCTCTACCAACCTCTATCTCTATCCACCCTTTTCCCCCGTGTACTCTACCCCTCTGTCCTCTCGTCTGCCTACAGATAAGCTCCTAATAAGGTGTCACGGAAGAGGAGGGTTCTACCTCCTGCCCACTCTCCTCATAAGACATGAAAGAAAAGAAAATCAGAAAAAGCCTGTGTTTCTTTGAAGGTTGTGAACTGACTCTTGGTTGAACTGCATCTGAGCGTGGCTTAATTAAACGCACAGAAGGATGAATGAGAGGATGGAAAACCTGCACTTGAGATGTGTCTGTACTGTAACAAGCTGTGGAAACGTTGACATGGAGACTTACTCGGGGTGAAAATTTCAAATCCATCTGTGGTACGGTCATGGATGGAAGTTCATGCAAAAAATGGATGCAGTCGTGGCTCCATAGGTTTCTTTGGAGTATTCAAATTGAGTCTCAGGGTCCACTAGAGTGACCAACTGATATGATATTCACGACTTTGTAAGAGGAAATCTTCTGAAAGCTCTGAGTTCTGACACATGCTATTATTACAAATAATAAAACCAAAATAAACAAATGAATAAATGAAAAACAAAAACAAATATATATAAAATATTTATATACAAATAAAAAATAATCATTTGACTTTTAACACCAAGTTCCCTTCTCATCAGTCTCACAGTCATATTTTACATAGGAAGTATGAATGAATGCATGCATCAACATAATAAATGTGCTCTTTATGAAAAATTCAATGAGCATGGTCATCCCACTCTCTCATATATAATACAAAGTGTCTGTAAATATTGATTGGATCATATAAATATGTAATGCTCATATTGCATTTTTATTAAATGTTAGTTGTCAGTCATGATGGAGGTCCCTGCCTGATTGCAGCTATATATAATCAGCCCTATAAAACCTGCTGTATGAAATGAATCCGTCTTTGCACATTACTTTTTATGCGTTTCATTGTTCAGGAATGAGTTCAATTGCCTTATCCTTTAGAGGCAGTAGTGTATCCCAGGGTTTCCCCTACCATTAGGGGATTATAGGGGCCTTTTTAGAGCTTTTATCCCTAAAATAATTCCACTAGTCTGGGCTTTAATGGTGGGTTTTACCCGTCACACAATCTAAATGCCATTTCAGTGGTATTTTCACACCAGGTAGATGTAATTCTGTGGAAACTGTCAAACAATGTCATTTTTTGGCAAAGAAACGGGAAAAGCTTCAGTCGCAAAAATGCTGGTATTAGTTTTAGCCATTAAAATTTTTTTTAAAAATAGACTTTGTGCTCTCTTTGAGATCAGTATCATTCAGAAAAGCCAGTCTAACCTTCTGTCATGTAAAGGAAGAAGCACGAAAAGATAGAGGGGGATAAGGTCATCCAGGGTCCGTAGGGAAATCAAATTGATCAGAGTCGTGGGCTTAAGAGGGCCGCACTGCTATGCTGATTGAAATACACCTGATCAATTGGTGCCAAGGTCACACACAGGTCACAAAGAACGGGTGCCAGTAACCAGTCACCATTGCAAAATGTTGGATATTTGGATTTGGTGGAAACAGACAAATGATTCAGTCTCTCATGTCTGTGAGACATGCAGAGTTGAAAACAACATGAATCATTGGCTGTATTCTGAAAACTTAGGACAAATATTATGTGAACATCATGTCAAGCAGTCATAAGTGCAAACTGGAGGGAGGGAGATGTTCAAAATACTTGCAGAATACTACACTTTGAAATAAGATTTTTGTAGGACTTTCCTGCAATTAATTATATTTGTATGAAGCACTGTGAATATTACATTTGATCTCGTCCCCACCTATTGAAAATTAAACCAGCTACTCTGCAGGAAACATTATGATTAAACCTCTATTTATCCAGGGGAAGTTAAGTTTACCTATGCA
This sequence comes from Oplegnathus fasciatus, assembly GCA_003416845.1. Taxonomy (NCBI): domain Eukaryota; kingdom Metazoa; phylum Chordata; class Actinopteri; order Centrarchiformes; family Oplegnathidae; genus Oplegnathus; species Oplegnathus fasciatus. Next base: position 284,605 of record NTHP01000566.1, on the reverse strand, counting down.
AACAGGGCAAAGCTGCTCTAAAGTCAGAAATCTTCTCTGAGTTATACTTTAATGGAAAGAGCCAAAAAAGTACAGATTTTATGGCTAAGCAGTGTTAGTCTGAAGCCCGTTGATAAGGAAAAAAAGAGGGGAAGTATCTGTGAAGCTGAGCCTTCTTGCCTACAAACTAAAAAAAATGCAGTCTCATACAGGGTTATCTGTGTTAGATGGCTTTCCAAGTTGAAATTCTCAGTTCTAGCCTATAGCTATCTACACATGCCTGCTAGCCAACTATACCTTTGATGAATGCCATGGTCATCATGAACAAGTACAAAAGTATTCCTGGAGGTTTGCCACTTAGCAAACTTGTGCTTAGAAGAAGTATGGTCTTTTTGGCAATGACCACTGAGGTTAAATGTAACCAATGAGATTTTTCTGCCTCTGTGAAATATTTGCAGAGGTACCACTCCGATTTGTTGGCTACGCACACATGCTCATATCCAGCTTTACACCATCACTAGTCACCAACAAAACTGGAGTTAGTGGGGATTCAGACGAAAAACAATGTTGTGTTGGTTGGGGTGTGCTGTTTAAGGTGGCGAAAATTAAATACAATTCAGGAAGTCCAGTTGGAGTAACAGATTGTGTTTAAACGTTCATCAGACACCAAAACACTGCACAGCTAATACTCACAGACAGGATTTGCATTGCATTGCAGCGAAAGTTGAGCCCCATACGTTGACTACAGTTACATTTGCTGAACTGCTTTGACTTCACAGCATCCTTTTACCTTCACCAGTGTACGCCAATATCTCCCATCTCATCATGTCCAGTATACTGTATATGGTGTGATTCTCATACTGTCGTCCTAAAGTCCTCAGGAGTCCGAGACCAGCTGCTTTTAATCAGGAACTGATTTACACCTCAGGCAGCTGGTGAATACAATCAACAAGCAGCTGGCAGGAGAGAAACCAGTGGCTCTTTGACCCACAAGGACCAGGATTTAAAATCACTGCATTAGATCATATCTTTCTGTTGTATAACTAGGTTTAAAACAGCGTTAAATAATGTACGTACACTGTAATATCCCAGGGCTTTGGTCTGGTACGTATGAGATAACATATAATATAAGTAGTATGTGACAGAGACACAGGGACTTATCCCAGAGGAAACTAGTGCAGGGTGATGTATTATACAGCATGTGTGTGACATGGAAAGAAATCAGGCTGCTGTCTTGCTGCTTGAGTTATTATTCTTTCCAGTAAGATACTGACATTTTGGCAGTGGCTATGGAACAAATACAAGGTATGTGTTGTAAAGTTTCCATAATTCATTGCAGTACTCTGTGTGACATTTATTGAAATTGGGATAACTTCTCTATTTTAAAATTGCACAAGAGGCCTATATATTACTGCCAGATGTAAAAGATAATAAGCAGGCATTGTTTAGGTAACTTTACCTACAGTTACAGCACTATTCTACAGTTTGTGACTTGGAAATTGGTTGTGTATACATGTGTTTGTGCTACAGTATGTATTAAAACTAAATGTGTTCCTGAAAAAGAGTTATAAAACACGATGCAGACATTTTGATCTGCACCCAGTTTTCCGACAAATCAAATGCAGCAAAGCTCTGCAGTGTTTGACAGCGTTTACCTAAAGTTATGAATTATATGCACTATGGTTGATGGAGTAAAGCCTCAGTGCAAATCATATAATGCTGCAATGCACCGCCCGCTTTTGACACGTGTAGTAATGAAGTGAATTTCATTATAGGCCTACAGCGTGTGAGTGCGTGTGTAACATAATGTAAGGTAACAGGATAAACAGTTGAACCAAAGCAGCGTGACAGAGGGTTTAAGATGCGGGATTTGATCCATCGCGGTGGGTAGAGAGTAAAATGCGTCGGTGCACAGAGTGAGACATGGAGGAGAAGGAGGCTGAACAGTGAGAGAGGTAAGAAAGCAAATCCTCTTTTTCCGTCATGGATGTGTGTGTGTGTGTGTGTGTGTGTGTGTGTGTGTAACGTACAGTATTAAATGAGGGGATTCATTGCTTAAGGATAATTAATTTTAAAGCTAAAGAGATAGGAGGCTAATACCTATTCAAATTTACAGTATTAGAGTTCATTGTTCACATGTATGTGTTTTTCTTCTCGTACTACTATCTTTGTGGGGACCAATTTGAGTTTTAGATCTTGTGAGGACGTTTTTGGACAGTGAGGACATTTTGGCCGGCCCTCACATCATTAAAGGGCTGTTTGAAGTTTTAACACCCTCAA